>JABUQX010016305.1:0-11330 GCA_015478945.1 Trachelipus rathkii | reverse complement strand
CTTGCAAGGGTACTACAATCATAATGGTTTTCTTCCATTTTGCGTTCAGATTTGACCTGATTGGCAATTCCATCTTGTTACTTATACCCATTCAGTCTGAGACTTTAGTTTTGCAGTGTGCTTCATTTTACTTCTCTCTTTATATCCCTGCTTCACTAACCATTTCTCATAGTTTTCTAACAAGCACTACTCCTTTCATTTTCCTTTTCCTCTTCGATCATTTCAACTTTGATTTACATAAGACAAAATGATCTGATAGGTTCCCGATACCCGCCAACCTCCCTCACTAGATTTAACATCGAATTCGACGAACATCCAACGCTTCGCGTGTTCCTCACCAGAAGACAAAGATCAATCATACCCTTTCAATTCGATGCCATCCTCGTGGCGATACACCGAACAACTCTCAGAGTAAGAATGTAATTATTTACGTATGCACATTACTTTCTCTCCATACCAGAATCAATCACCCTTTCCGTACCATTCTCATGGTTTCTCCCTCAACCCCAAGAGAGCACCCTTGAGTGCACATGCTCTTCTGCTCGATTTCACTATCCAGACCATTCATAAGCGTCAGACCACAGTCCTATTCTATGAAGTCACAAGTCTAGTGAGTAGACAGCCATTATCGCGGAGAACAAAAATGACCTTCGACGCCAATATTCATGCCCTTGACCTGCACCATTGAGCCTTCTTTGACCCTTGACACTTAAATCTTATAGTGCCACCTTCACGACCTTCTTTTTATTGAGCAAAATTTTTTACCTGCCTTGACCTTTTTGAGCCTTTGACCTTTTTGGGCCTTTAACCCTTTTTGTGGAGGTTAATTCATTTTTGGGCCTTTACCTTACATTTTGGGACTCGCTTCACCTTTTTTCGACGCTAACCCCATTCGTCTTCCATGGGTCCCAATTTTGGCCCACGGGGTAAATCTCTTTTGAGAAACCCTATATTTGAGAACCCTAATTTTTTGAAACCCTAATATTTTTTGAGAACCCTAAGATTTTTTGAGAACCCAAATTTCATATTGAGAACCCTAACTTTTTATTGGTGCCCCTAATTTTTTTCTTAGCACCCTTTCGGAAGGGAGAAGGGTTTCTGCTCAGATGAGGCCGAAGCCTCCAACCGTCGTATTGGCCTTGGTGGCCACCCTATCTCTTTACCCCCCGCCATTTACATTTCTTTCTTCGTCCATCGGGTCATTTTTCTTGTAGCCCGGGGACGGTAAACATCTCTTGATTTTGTCTTCTCAGGAGCGGGCTGTAGCCTGTTTTTTCGATTTCTGAACCTTGATTTCCTGGCGCCCTCCGCCACCCCGCCGACCAGCGCCGCCAGCCCGCCCAGCTACCTTTTAATTATATATATATATATATCGTAATATTTTATATATATATATATATATATATATATATTATATATATGTATACTATTATTATACAAATAGCGTTCTATAGGTATATAGGTATAGTATAGTACTACATATATATATATTATATATGTATACTCTTCACGTTCTAGGTATAGCCTACACCACACACACGACACACACACACCAAACACCACATCCCGTACCACGTGGCTCGCTACTTCACGAATGTTTCACCATCCCTTCCAATCTGGTTCTTAAGAACTTCCATCTACCACAGACATTTGAACTCAACCTTCACCGTGTTTTATATGTTCGACGTAGTTCGGGCGCATCCGGCTCTATGAGAATCAAAATGAACTCGAGCCTTCTCACCACGCCGGCCAGAGACAAAACCTGCGGACCTTTACTAACACACACACCTCTCAGGCCTCACCGCTATTGTTAAAAAATCATAAGGAGTTTAATTTGTCCAGGTTTATAGAGTAAGCACAAGTAAACGCGGCCTTCCAAATCAATTAATTTATATTAATAATGGTATTATTGTCAATAATAATTATCATAAATAATCAACCAATAATAATAATAATACCATAATATAATCTAATAATATTATAGATGAATAATAATAATATTAGATTTAAAATACATTATGGAGTAATAATACATCTCGAAGAAGAATGTGGATTGTGATTACTCTCTGTCAGTCAAGACACCAACCTAAACCAACAATGCTCAATCGCAATCACTGCAATTTCGACCTGTAACTCTCGATATTTCATATCAAATAAACTCATAGATCACTAACTAGCCATATATCTATATTAATTATTATATAGTAAAAGTGACCAACAAATATAACTATATTTAACTATATATATATATTATATAGTACAAGGGGAGTTGATATTATATGTTAATTAACTATATATACATTATCACCTATATCTATAACTAATAATAGCGTATTAATTAGTTATACTTAATAGATACCTGATAATCGGACGTCTAGTGAAGAAAGCACCGACGCAGAGAGAGAGAGCAGAGAGAGAGCAGAAGAGAGAGAGAGAGAGAGCAAGAGAGAGAGAGAGAGAGAGAAGAGGAGGAGAAGAGAACACGAGAGAGAGGACGAAGAGACGAGTTTGGCTGCCACATTCGTTCGAAGACATTTACACTTTACAGTACCGTGTGTTTCGAAACGACACCTGACATCCGTTTTAACTTGAATCTATATTTTATTTGAAATTTTAATTAATTTTTGGACTGAATTATTCAGATAGTCGAATATTTTAGAGTAGTTATTAATTTCTGTGTGCAGAAAGCGTAATATATCTTTTTTTATTTGTTGATTTATTGGTGATTAGGGCCCTTGAGTAATCTTTAACACGTGATATAGTTCCATCAGACCCTGAAAACGCGATGCTGGTGGTAGTAACTAAAGCCACGTCTGGCTTTTTTTTAGACGTACCACAAGCAGCATGCTCATATTTATACTATAAATATTATAATTTATATAATATTGGGGACTATGGTCCTATATATGCCTGAGCTAATACTACATATATATAATGTATATATACAACACTAATATATATATATATATACTTATACTATAACACAAGTATTAATAGGGTAATATATCTCAGCACACATGAACTTTGTATTCTAGAACAATAGAACACGTCCACTAATAAGAGCACATTTTACAAAACCACTCATGGTGTTTTCAAGAGTACTTAAAAACATAATGTATTTTTATCACTTTTGTGCGAGACGAAGTGCCCACGCTTCAAACCAACTTACCTGTTAATACTAATAGTCCATAGATGGACGTCACTTATCGGAGTGATAATTATATAAATCTCTTTTTAATTACATAATTTGGTATAATTTGCTTATATATATATATATATTATATAGTATATATTAGAATGGTAAATATATATATAGTATATTATCATATAATATATATATATATACCATATATCATATACTAATTAATTGTATACTATGAGTATATTTAGATATACGCGATATAATGAGATGTTATTAGAATGTAACGGTCACATACTATACAGGTACTATGCTTACGACTTCATGTTTCCATTAGTCATAAATCTTAATGAGTAATTCACAATGGTCTTGTTATACCCAAGTTTCATACACATTAATTGACACTTAATAAGCACTTACAGCACCAGCTTTACTACACTCACAGATTTTACTTACCACTCCACAGATTTACTTACACATTTACTTACACACACACACACACAGCAACACTAAAACAATCAGATTTACTTACACTCACACAGATTTACTTACTCACAACAGACTTTACTTATCCACACCATCCAGATTTACTTACACTGCACACACGATTTAC
This sequence comes from Trachelipus rathkii, assembly GCA_015478945.1. Lineage (NCBI taxonomy): Eukaryota > Metazoa > Arthropoda > Malacostraca > Isopoda > Trachelipodidae > Trachelipus > Trachelipus rathkii. The sequence goes on along the minus strand of JABUQX010016305.1, from coordinate 7,578 downwards.
GTTACTCACACAACCGTTTCACAAGATTTACTACACACACACAGATTTAACTTACCACTACACACAGATTTACTTACTCCACACCCAGATTCCCTTACACACACAGAATTTTACTTACACCTCACCGAGCGAGAGTTGTACCCTTCTCCACACACAGCGCGCCATCTTACTTACACTAAATCTGCCCCACACAGATTTAACTTACACATTTACTTACACCACCACACACATACACACACACACCCACACACACACTCTTTATCACACCACACAGCGACACACACAGTCACAACACACATCACACACAAGTGAAATTTATTCTGGGCCTTGACCTTAGCCTTAAACCTTGCGTCCATTTTGTGCCCACCCACGCTGAATTTGATAGGCTTTGTAGAGAGAGAGTACCATCGTGCCGATTCACTAGAAATCAATCATGGTGCAGCTATAGGTATAGTATATAGGTATTAGTGCTGTGAGTTCGAGTTTCATGGTGTGCTGTAAAAAGATCTTATGAGAATTTCATGATTTGGTATCTAAGTTTCAATACGAGCATATGAACACTTATAACCTTACAAACACACACAGATTTACTACTCACACACAAGATTAATAACTACAGCTCACAGATTTACTCTAGCATCTCACAAACAGATATACTCTTACACAGTTTATTTACTGATTATATCAGCATTAAACACATTGGGTATACAGCAGCACACACACACACACACACAAGTACACAGATTTATTACATCTTCACAGCTAGATTTACTACTCATCACACACAGATTTATTCTTACAAGTTCATCACAGAATATTACTACTAGGACATCACACAGCTTTACTTACCACACACAAGATATTAAACTTAGCGAGTGCACACCAGATTTACTTATACCATTTTACTTACATGCACAGCATAACATGAGCATCACGTCAGCGCATACTCAAACGCTAGCCAGACACAGCCACACGAGCAACAATCACACACACGAGACCAACAAACAATGATAAACATTTTTATTAAGAAAAACCAATATTTTGAAATAACCTAAAAACTTAACTTTACGAGAGGATCCCTATTATAAGATGAGAATATATTATTAAACATTATTTTACTCGTTTAGATACTATTTTGTTGTACTTAATACTCTTTTACTTTATAAATTATCCTAAAAAATTAGAAATATTGAAGAAGTCAAAAAGAATGCCATGCCGTCACTGACAAAGACAAAGATAAGCATGAGATAATGTTTTTAGCTTACGAATTGTACGAAACGAAATTTTATCTTAAAAACATGAATGAGCCCTTAATAAAGCAGTAAATACATGAGGTTAGAAGCAGTAAAGCAGTAAAACCAAAGCATACTAATCCCCCCCTAGTTGTTAGGTAAAGCCTCTCCTTTTTTGGGCGTTTTACATATTTAAAGAGTGCATTTACTGCTTTAACGCTTATGCATTTACTGTTTTACACTTTCTGCTTTACTGTTTTAACTTTCATGCTTTATAAAACTGTTTTAACTCATATATTGTATAAGCACTTTTTTTTTGTAATTTTTTGTTTTAATTACTTTTTATTTATGTTTATATTTGTATATAAAAAATAAATCATTTTATTTTAACTACAATTGAATCATGACAATTTTACTAAAAACATGTGAGTTAAAAAGCAGTAAAACAATGAGTTAAAGCAGTAAGCAAGTCAGCAACACAAAAGCATACTAATCCCCCCCTAGGTGTTAGGTATCACCTTTATTTTGTTACTGCTTTACTGCTTTAACTTTGCTGCTTTAACTGGCGTGTTAAAACATGGTCTGCTTTCTGTTTAACTTTCCTGCTGTACTGGTTTGTAACTTCCCTCTCTTAGCTGTGTTGGCTCGATGATATTTTATTAACCTTTCGTTTTTTAGTTTTATCTTTTGTTATCGATATTTATTTATTGATTTTTAATTATTAAAATTTTTGATTTAATTTTCACGATTATTTCCTCCCTTATTTTATATTTAATATTTTTATTATTATTTTATTATTTTTAATTGATTTTTATTATTTTATTTTTATTTTTATTATCTATACTTAGTTTTATGTACTTCATCCTGATCTGTGTATTATTATTTGAGAACACACATTCACTAAATGACACTTATACATCTATATTCACCTAGTGCCCACTGTAACATTGCACTATGACACTTACATTTACCCCATAGACACTCACTTACATTTACACTTATTAACACACACACACACAAGCTACACCACACACACAACAGCTTATACTTACAAACACAAGCAGACTGTTACTTACACTCACACAGTATTTACTTTACAAGCGCAGATTTAATTACCACAATATAACGTATAATTTTTTAAAACATTTTATGTTTTTAATTAAAAACAAAAATTTATATTAACTATTCAAATTATAACTAAATATTATTTCATTAAGTTATCTAAAACTTCTATAATAAAATCATCATTATCTTTTAGAATACAAAGAAATTAAGTTATTACTGTTAATACTCATTGGTGTTATAATTTTATAACTATCAAGTTGTATAAAATAGCTTTTACTAAAATTTATGAGAAATATACATATAATTAAAACCATATATTTTACGTACCTAAAGCAATAGAGATCAGTTAGGGCCAGCCTCCTAGTCTACACTTTGTCTCTACCATCAACCCTAATACCACGTTTTGTTCTATTGGCTTACTGCTTTACATCATCTTTAGCAATGTAATAAGTATAAATAATTAGAGCAAAATAAGTTCTTCTCTGCAAACATAACATGTATTGAGGTTCAACAATCATTCTAGTTTTTTATTTAAAAATATAAATTTAGTTCATGTTCATTATATAATTAACACTTACGATGTTAACTAAAAATAGTTCAAAGTTTTTTAAATAATCGGGTTTTCTTTATTATTATTATGTATTAATCTTATTATGTAATCACAATCCATCACGAGAAACCACAACAACCCGCACTCCTTACAGAAACGAAACTGACCTCTCTCTGGTAAATGTCTCTCGAAATAAATACTTTAGGTCCTAAATTTCGGATATATCTTTGTACTGCCGAAAGGCGATTTAAGCCACTTCAGGTCAAAAATAATATTTGCTAAACTGACCTTTTTCGTAAAAATGTGGTGCAATAACTATGTTAGCCTAATTTAGGCCTAAATTTAGGATAATGCCCTTTTTGTAGACGGCTAATTTAATCCTAATGACCAGGTCAAAAAGGTAGATTCCCGTATAGACAAGAGAGTCAATGTGTGAGTGTATTATTTTTCGTAAATTATATTTTCAACCTGAAAACAAATGCTACATGAAGTCGGAAAGCATGCCTTTAAGCAAAGTAAGAAGGAATGTTTTAACCTATTACTTGTGATTGAGGTACCGGAGAGTAGGTTTTGTGCTCCTAGTTATAAGCTAACCACCAATGGGCTTCAGCAATGAGCCCCAACCGCGCAAAGTCAGCCAACCCCGCACACGCACCCGCTGGTGCGTCCGCCGCGTCCCCGCCGCCGCGTGCGCCCGAAGGCGCAAATTTCCGCGTTCCGCCCGCCGCGTGCCCCCGCAGGCGCAATATTCGCAGCAGCGAATGAGAATTATCAATATAATTATATATAATATATAGATTATATTATAATAATATATAATTATATTAATATATATATATATAGTGAGTAGCCATATTACTATAGTTATTATTATAGTTAATAATATATATAGTAATGATATATGTAGTATATTTATATATTATAGGTTAATAGTATATATATAATATAAGGTATATATATATATATTATTATATATAATAATATATTATATTATAATACTATAATATGTATATATATATATTGTGTGTGCGGAGTGTAAGTGTCTATGGGTGAACGTAAGTTTCTATGTGTGAAATTGAGCTGTATGTGTGAATAAGAGATATAGTGGATGTGTGTATAAGTGTAAGTGTAAGGGCCTTATGGTAAGTGTATCTGCCTTCATAAGCTGAATCATCATAGTAGGTGGTATCAAAGAATGACGCCATCAAAGATGAGTCATCCAAAGATTGAAACCACTAAAGCTAGAGGGTAACAAAGCCAAAGTTATTAAATTGGAGGCAATCAAAGCTTGAGACATTCAAAAGCTAGGTATCAAAGTTGAGGCATCAGAAGCTGAGCTTCAAAGTTGAGGCATCAAACTGAGACATCAAAGTTGAGGCATCAAAAGCTGAGGCAGTCATTCAGCAAGTTGAAGGGACTCAAACACTAATCAAACGGAAAGTGGGTGGGTGCTGTCAAGTTGAAGGTGTATGTGTGTCCTGTGTGTGGGTTGTGTGTCGAAGTAGTGCTGCATGGTGTGTTCTACATATATAATAACAATAGGCATTAGTAAAGTAACGCTAAATATAATAAAATCAAAGAATAAAAAAATGTGTTAAATATATCATGATGGATTATTTTTTAAGTGGAGTGGCGAGTGTGTGTGTCCCTGTGTGTGTGTGTTCGGTGTGTGTGGGTGTGTGTGTGATGTGATGTGATGTGTGTGTGTGTGTTTGTGGTGTGTGTGTGTGTGTTGAGTGAGCAAAGATTATGCTTGGTGGTCGTGAAATAATAATAGAAATAGAGCATAGAAACTATGGAAGACATATTTCCCATAAATAAATAAAAAATAAAAAAATGTTTTAGGATAAAATTTATACGCTATAGTCTGTAGAGGTGAGTGGTGTGTTTGTTGTATTGTGCGGTGTGGTGGTTTTGTGTATTGTGTGTTTCTAATAATTAATAAAATAGCATGAAGTAAATAGACACTGTAGTATATATAATTAAAAATAGAAGATGGTTTTAAATAAATTATAACGTCGCTATAGATGTTCGTTGGTCAGTTGCGATTTGTGTGTGTGTGTGATAGTGATGTGCGTGTGTGTGTAGTGAATGTGTGTGTTGTGAATGGTGTGTGTGTTGTGTGTCATGTGTGGTTCTAAGATAATAAGTGTCGCCGCTGGAATATTGCCGCCTTGCGGGGCGTCACGCGGCGGGCGGGAAAGCGCGAAATATTGCGGCCTGCGGGCGGCACGGCGCGGCGGGGACGCGAGCGGGACGCACCAACGGTTGTTGGAGTTTGGTTTAATTGTGCATGGGGGATTGGGAGACTCAATTTGCTGAGCCATTGGTGGTGTAGCTATGAAACTGAGGAGAAAACTTATGCCGACAATCACGAAGTTTAAGGAAAACATTCCTTTTTACTGCTTAAAGGATCTTTCTACCGATCCAGCATGGTTCAGTTTGAAATGTAATTCATACCATTAATAAATAACAAATGATCTCTAATCCGAATGATCGAATTCACTTTTGACCTGGTATTAGGCTCTAATAGACCGTCTAGTCAAAAAGTGCTTATCCTAAAGTTCTAGAGAGTCTAAATTTAGGCCTAAACGTATTAATCTGCACCCCACATTTTACAGAAAAAGGTCAGTTTGAAAATAATATTTTGACCTGGAGTTAGGCTTAAACTCGCCTCGGCTCTACAAAAAGGAATTAATCCTAAATTAAAGCCTCAAATAGTTATTATCAAGCACATTTTACAGGAGAGAGGTCAGTTTTCGTATCTGTATGAGTGTCGGGTTGTTTGTGTTTCTGTTTGATGGATTGTCAGAATAGTACATGTAGAATAATCATATAATAATAATAAAAGAAAACCCGAATTATTAAAAAAATATTAGAAATTAATTTTTAGTTCATACATGGTGATTAAATAGCAAATATAGGTAAATAATGGTTATGTTTAAATAAAAAACAAGCTATAGAAAATTCTTGTAAATAAAAAATAATCATGCGGTAGAATATTTTCAAGAAGAACTCTATTTTGTTTATATACTTATTTATCATGGTTAAAGATCATGTAAAGCAGGTAAGGTTACCAATAGACAAGAAACGTTGGCATAGCTTGATGAGAGGGTGTTGCAGGGGCTCGGCCTACTGATGTTATATTGCTTTAAGGTACGTAAAATATATTGTTTTAATAAAATTTCATTTATATTAATTTTAAACTGAAAAAAAGTTTTAACAATATAGTACTAATTCGATAAACAACAGCAGCAGAAGTAAGAATACTCTAATCGGTTCGATTGAATATTGATTTATTTAGCATAGCTAGTTTAAGAAAATTTAAAAGATAATTTTGAGTTTATATTTTTGAATGGTAATATAAATGTACGTGTTTGAATTAACAGTTTACACAATAATACTTATTCAGCAAAATAATCTGTGTAAGGACCTGACAATCAGACACACAAACATCAGAGGAGTATAGCTTGACCTTAATGATAAATGCGCTGTGTGTGCTGTGTGCTGTGTGCTGTGTGCTGTGTGCTGTGTGCTTGACCTTAATGATAAATGTGTTGTTTGTGCTGTGTGCTGTGTGCTGTGTGCTGTGTGCTGTGTGCTGTGTGCTGTGTGCTTGACCTTAATGATAAATGTGTTGTTTGTGCTGTGTGCTGTGTACTGTGTGCTGTGTGCTGTGTGCTGTGTACTGTGTGCTTGAGCTCACGATGATAAATTATTATATGTGCTATGTGCTTTGTGTTTGATATTATTGATAAATGTGTTGTGTGTGCTGTGTGCTGTGTGCTTGACCTTAATGATAAATGTGTTGTGTGTGCTGTGTGCTGTGTGCTTGACCTTAATGATAAATGTGTTGTGTGTGCTGTGTGCTGTGTGCTTGACCTTAATGATAAATGTGTTGTGTGTGCTGTGTGCTGTGTGCTTGACCTTAATGATAAATGTGTTGTGTGTGCTGTGTGCTGTGTGCTTGACCTTAATGATAAATGTGTTGTGTGTGCTGTGTGCTGTGTGCTTGACCTTAATGATAAATGTGTTGTGTGTGCTGTGTGCTGTGTGCTTGACCTTAATGATAAATGTGTTGTGTGTGCTGTGTGCTGTGTGCTTGACCTTAATGATAAATGTGTTGTGTGTGCTGTGTGCTGTGTGCTTGACCTTAATGATAAATGTGTTGTGTGTGCTGTGTGCTGTGTGCTTGACCTTAATGATAAATGTGTTGTGTGTGCTGTGTGCTGTGTGCTTGACCTTAATGATAAATGTGTTGTGTGTGCTGTGTGCTGTGTGCTTGACCTTAATGATAAATGTGTTGTGTGTGCTGTGTGCTGTGTGCTTGACCTTAATGATAAATGTGTTGTGTGTGCTGTGTGCTGTGTGCTTGACCTTAATGATAAATGTGTTGTGTGTGCTGTGTGCTGTGTGCTTGACCTTAATGATAAATGTGTTGTGTGTGCTGTGTGCTGTGTGCTTGACCTTAATGATAAATGTGTTGTGTGTGCTGTGTGCTGTGTGCTTGACCTTAATGATAAATGTGTTGTGTGTGCTGTGTGCTGTGTGCTTGACCTTAATGATAAATGTGTTGTGTGTGCTGTGTGCTGTGTGCTTGACCTTAATGATAAATGTGTTGTGTGTGCTGTGTGCTGTGTGCTTGACCTTAATGATAAATGTGTTGTGTGTGCTGTGTGCTGTGTGCTTGACCTTAATGATAAATGTGTTGTGTGTGCTGTGTGCTGTGTG
>JABUQX010016304.1:32500-35204 GCA_015478945.1 Trachelipus rathkii | reverse complement strand
ATACACTTGATCTAGAAGACATTGGGTGAAGTTGAAATTGAGCATTTATATATATATAATATATAATATATATATATATTTATAATATATATATATATATATATATATATATACTATATATATATTTATATATATATTAATATATATATTTATATATAAGTATTACATTGCTAACAACTTTGAACTAATATATATATATAATATATATATATATATGTATATGATATATAATTATATATATATATTATATATAATATATATATATATATATATATATATATATATATATATAATATTATTATATATATATATTTTCATTATATATATATATATATATATATATATATATATTAATACACTTGTGCAGAAGACATCGGGTGAAGTTGAAACTGAGCAGTTTCTATATATTTCTCAAGCGTTTCCAACCCTATAGTAGTTATATACGAATAAATACTAGCTGACGCATATTCGGGATCTTTAACATCCACCCGTTCATTCCAAAGAATAGTAAACTTCGTCAAGTTGTTCGTTGTTAACACGTGTCGATGTTTTTCAGTGTACGGTAATCCACATATTTTACTGTAAATAATATACATTACTTTATGACCTTCATGTATTAATTCTTCGAGTTCGGTGACATCGTCGAGATGAGTCGTTAATTCTTCATTCATTTTAACTAGAGCTTTAATACTTTCGACGGAACTGACAGAGAAACCTATACACGTCCACAAAAATGCCCCGTTCAAGGTAGGTTTCCAATAGTTACGTACGTTGATCCTTTCAATATTGTCCCCTGATGAGAAAGTAACCGCGATTCTATTAAGACCGCTCCCAGCAGCACCACTCGTGGTTATTATGGACGGATTATCCATATCAGTACATGAACACTTTGCCTTTATCCATGTTTTTATACAATCAATGATTCTACTGAACTGTTCTACAGATACGAATAATGGACGATCGGTTGTATCGTAAGCCGGAACACAGACGATGTATCGTTCGCCATCAGGTTTGCGTCTTAATATTATAGTCGTGTCGCACTCGGAATGACGTATGGTTTTAGTAAAGGTGTTCTCAACGAGTTTAGAGGATGAGATTGACGACATGGTTAAGGCACAGTGAGAATCGGCTTACTGAAGAAACATATATAATCACCAACGCATTGGTGGAATTTATCTCTTAAGATTACGATTAACATAGCAAACATCCCAAAATCGATAATGGAAGCTATCTTACACTCAGAACCCTGAGAGCAGTAAGTTTTTAAAATAATCAATATAATAAAATAATAATAATTAATAATAATAATAATAATATAACCTACGGGGTATGGAAAACGTCCCCCCATCTGTTCCCCGTCGGCTCGAGCCCCCTATAAAGCCGTGATATATATATATATATATATATATATATATATATATATATATATATATATATTACTAATATATATATATATATATATATATATATATATATATATATATATATATTATAAGGACTTAAGATTTAAACGCTCCAAATCTTCGCGAATATACCAATCGTTTATATTGTTGTCCCCCAAATATTTTTTCACTTCCTCAACACCATCCCCTAACACATATGTAAAAAGTTCTCTAAGCGATACTATAGTCTGTTTAGAAGCTGGATCATCGATGTAAATAGATCCACGCCAATGTTCTCTAAACGATCTAATAAATTTTTGAACATCCATATAAGCCAAGAACTGCTTAATAATAGTTTCATGATCGTCTGTTAACATTTTTTTAAATGTATAATATTCCAGATACAGCGTATAATACGCTACAGTGACATAATTAGTCAGTATTTCCGTTTTCTTCAAATGACTTAATATTTTCTTACGCGCGTCTGACAGATATTTTATCTGCGGTAGACCGTTAATATAGAATCCATGAGATGTAGGTTCATATACACCCGTTTCACTACACATCCGCCATATTCTAATTTCCATACTGTAAGTATTTAGATATTTGGAAAAAGCTAAAGTGAGCTGCTTGTACCGATCCGCTTCTACATAAATGACTTGTTTATAGCGCTGGTTTAAAACCCTTCATGTGACCACTCTATCAGCAGTTGTTTACATATCTAAGTAGGGCTTCAACACTCACTAAAGACAGTGTTGCCTGTAATAGTCTCTGTCGAGCTTGATGAAATCCTGTGAAATATTCAAAGCCATTAGAATTTCTTTTATATATGAACGAAACACTACTCCTTGGGATCTTGATCACCCATTGGATAATATCTTGTATGGCTGTATATGTGGCAGGACGGATCATGATGTACGTAGAGAGAGAACCCGACCTTATAACACATCTAAAGACTAAATACTCGTGATCTTTTAAATAAGTTTAAAGATAATACAAGCATAATACGATAAATCTTATGGCGGTGATTGGAAGAAATGATCCAATCACAGGCGAGGATGACATTCACTGAAACGAAATAAGCTTAGTTTTAACTGAGCTTTTGTTGTTTCGACGTTGTTTCATAGGAAAACTTTTATTTAACTCAGTATTTTAAAGCTTAGTGAAAATATAAAATGCATACGTTTGAATAGAGTAGGTGTGATATATTTAATAGTAATAAGTTTCTACTGCTACTACTACTACTACTACTACTACTACTACTACTACTACTACTACTACTACTACTACTACTACTACTACTACTACTACTACTTACTCAT
>JABUQX010016304.1:0-15000 GCA_015478945.1 Trachelipus rathkii | reverse complement strand
TATATATATATATAGTATATATAACCATATTAAATATATTAAAAAAATCTGTGCAAAAATCCATGTACTATGTTTTCAACGCACAATTATCACGTATTTGATGAATAGAAATAAGAGAGCGAGTGTGAAATAACATTGACGCAATGGGATATAGGGAGTTCAAATTTTTTAGCGCACATGAAAAGCTTCCTTTCTGTTATGGTAGCTACTCTATAAAGTAAGCGAATTAGAAGTTTAAGAGCATTTAAGATTTTACTGAATAATTGTGTACAAAATTATCTTCATTTGAACAGATATTTCCCCTTTTTTGTAATAAATCATAAAGTCTATAAAAAAAATAATTAGCTTTTATAGGGTGTGCGGCGCACACCTAGCACCTATGGCGGAAACGCCCCAGATATATATATATATATATCAGGGTTCACACTAAAATTTTGAATTTGATTCCCTGACTTTCCCTGACTTTCCCTTGACCAATCTGCAAATTTTCCCTGACCAGCGTGTTCGTTATTTTTGGTGTATAAAATATCTATTAATTATTAATTGCAGCCTATTTACTCAGTCCATACATTAAAATTGAAAACTTACTTTAGAAATTGTTCATCATCATGGATGAATTTAAAAAAATATTTTTTTTTTTAGTAATAAGCCTATACCTTACCCATAGCCGTCCAAAGCACTCCTTTTTTATATTTTTTCAAAGAGAAACACAGTTTTATTTAACAAAAAGAAAGATAAATTAAAAGCGTTACATTAAAGCCTAGGTGAATAGCATCCACTGTAATCACAAAAGTTTCTAAAATGGGAGATTTTAGATTAAACTTTTTCTTTCTCAACATTTGAATTTTGATTTTATAGCAGCTCTTCTGTTAAAGCCTTCAGTTTTTAACATCTTTCTCTGCTTTTAAGTGTTATTGATCTGTATGGATAATATTCTTTTTCAACCTTTTTTATTCTCTTTTTTTCTTTCTGTTTTGACTCTTGGAGATGTTCTATCTCCTAGGGCAGCTCTTACATTTGTCAACTTTTGTAGTGATTAGCGAACTTTATGGAATACTTTCGATGAAAATCCTTATAGAATCTGTGCAACTTTCTTTGAGAAATCAGACTATGTCTTTCAGATTCACCACTAAAATTGCTTAATTTAAGAAAACCCTCCTTCACTGTCGCATTTCCATGCGAAAATATCAGTCCTAATTAATAATTTGCCACAATTCCGCATAACATTGATCTCAGGTGCTATGAAGAAAAAAGAAACTCAATCAAGTCTGCTTAGAAGGACAATTCACCATCCAAAAATAGTTTTTGAATTTAATCATGGTAGAATGAGCTTCACTGCAAAGTAGAGTAATGTGCTTTTGCTTTCTCGCAACGCAGAATCTGTTGATTCAGTTATTGGTGTACAATGGCCTTCTAGCAATAAATCAAATCTTTGTTTCCTTGTTCTGGGCTGATTGAAAAAACTATACTCAGTGATCATGATGCAGAGCCATTTGACAGCTTGTACTTAGAGGATATCTTTCTAATATCTGTTCTTCATTTTGATTTGCACAGTCTGGCATTCAAGTTGTCATGTAAATCTAATGCAAAAAGCTGCTTAGTTGTTGGCTGTAGCAGGCATTTTACTGGACTTAAGAAATCTTTCCATAATATTAAGTACGAGACATTGTAAACCTGTGAACAGAAATGAACCAAGGTTCAGTTTGACGTCCAACCACTGGTCGTTAAAGTTAAGTTTTTTTTTTGATTGAAGTAATTTTAAAAAAAAATTATAAATACATTCAAATGAACAAAAAACAAAAATCCCTTCGTCAAACCTCAAAAAAAAAAAACACCTCAAAAAAGTATAATTCCCTAAAGAAAAAGATAAAACAGATTAAGTCATAAGTCTTACAGTCTAAAACACATCCATATACCAATCACCTTCAATCGGAAGGATGAACTTGGAACAACCTCTACCGACAGAATAGGAAGAATAGTAGGTAATAGTGAACTAAAAATAGAAAGAAACAGGATAGAAGTAGATTTATGGAATGTCATTCCTCGCCCATCCTTTTCTTCACTTATTTAGATAGTTGTCTAAAGAACCTATTTGGTTAACTAAAAGTGTATATTTCAACAATTTGTACAATAGTAATGGCATTCTTCAAATATGTTTTTCCATTGTTAAGAATGCTCTGATTTTCATACTTTTTTGAATTTCCCTGACTTTCAGCATGTTTTAAAACGTTTCCCTGACTTTCCCTGACCAATTTTTTCCTCCCTGACTTTCCCTGACTTTCCAGAAAGTGTAATCTGTATATATATATATATATTATATATATATATATATATATATATAATATATATTATATAATATATATATATATTATATAGTTATTATATATATAATATAATATATATATATAATATATTATAGTGGCTGAAACCTAAAAATAAAAAGTGTCCCCTCTAATTACTTGACTTTTGATGCAACATGAAGATTTATGACAAAAAAAAAAAAACATGTGGTTACCAGTTTTAGCCGACCCACTTGAGGGTTATATAAAAAACTACAAAAACTTGTCAAATTTCTTATGGAAAAAAACATTAAACTTCATAAAATGATTAAAATTTGTTCAATGTGTAAAGATTTTTACACTAAAAGATGCAAAATTTAATTTTAAACAATGTTTATTCCATGACATTTGTCCTCTGTAACAGCCTATATTTAAAATGTTATTAACAGAAAACTAAAAACAAATCGATTTTTTTTTTTTTTTTTTTTTTTTTCTATCAAATTGACTCACTTAATATCTATTTGGTTGTTTTTCTTTAATAATTTGAATAAATACCATCAATTTTAGATAATATTTAGACGGTCTACAAGGAAAAAACAGGCAAATAAAAAAATTAATACATTCGGTGGATGAATGACTTTAAACCCTTACAAGAATTTCCTTTTGGAATACTTCCCACTTTAAAGCAAGTGCTTGAAAAGATGTCTTTACTTTAAAGACTATAGGAAAGACAGTTCAGTTCAAAGAGATGTTAGTGTAGAACTATTAATCTATGGGTAAATTATAATGTTTATCCAATATCTGTCATTGAATTAAAGCAAGCTCAGCAGTTACATTTGAAATTGTTTTTATAATTTGTGAAACAGTGACGAAAACAAAAGAGGACAAAAGATATGAAATCAGAGTCAGTAGGTTTTATAGAGAAGGCAAATCAAATATTGTGATGTGACATCAAAAAGACCAGCAAGAACGACTAGCAGAATTGAAGAAAGAAGATTCTATTAAAAATGAAAGATTAAAGATTACAAGTTTTAGTGGAGGTGAGTGTAACATCAAAAGCTTTTAGATAAAGCTGTAAAGCATTTACTCAAATACTCAATTCAAACTTAAAATTATATTTAACATCCAGTAGGTAGAGATAAAAAGTGTTTTATAGAATTTTTCCATTTTCAGGATCAAAAAACCAACAGGCATGGCTACTGCACTTCTAAGCTAGTTCCTGAAACACCTTCTGAAGCCAAATTCAAAAAAAAAAAAAGTTATTCAAGAGTCTTGGTTCAAAGAAAGCTAGGAAACTGGATTCTTCTGAGATGAAAGCAAGCTGCTCTTTTCAAGGACTTGAAGAAGAAAGTCCTCAAGTATCTGGAGAAATAGAGAAATCAGATGCTGAAATGTCTGAGTCATTTTCAATTAGTAATGATTCAGATCCTGATTATAGTGGAGAAATGCCAAGTTCTGAGCAAAATCGAAGAAGGCTACGAATGCTTGCTGAAATGTGACAGGTAATTTACGTAGTTTTGTCATTAAAAGTTACAAAAAGCAAAAAAAAATATTTGAACTGAATGAGTCAAAGGAGATTTTACTCTCCATCAGCGGGATTCGAAACTGGACTCTGCGTCGCTGAGTTAACAGTGACCGGGCGCTCTAACCACTAGACCATCTACGTTCCCAAAAAAGAATGCTTCAAGAATAGTTTTTAAAGCTCCTGGTTTTCTCATCCCATAATTGCTGAGCACTCAAAGGCCAGCCGCCATTTGAACTGAATGAGACATTGAGATATATTCATACCAAATTCCTATTGAAAGCTATTTTTCTTATACATAGTACTAAAAATCTCTTTTTCAGGTATCAAATAAGATGATAGGGCTAGTGCGGAATTGGTGCTGCTACATTGGATAGATTTTGAGTGATGAACCAAAGAGAAAATGCAGCATGTTATTGACAAGTAAGTATTTTTATTATACAAATTACTACTAAATACCTATCTACAATTATTTAGTTATAATTATTATAATTGCTTTAACACAATACCTTTCAGAAATAAATTAAGAAGAGAAAGGGAAAAATTGCGAGCAGAAGTGCAGAAAGAAGAAAAAATCCTGTTCGAAAAGGTCACAGGAATAGGCTTCGATGGCAGGCGAGATGCAGCCCTTGTGAATTGTGAAATTACATGGAATGTCGAGACTTCAATACTGCTGGAGAGCATTATGTCATCCACTGGTGAGCCAGGTAAGTAATACTAAGTATCAAGCACCTACAAATTATGAAAACTAAACTACCTATATTTATAAAATATTCTGTACCTGTTATTAGAAATTTCTATTTTCAGATGAGCTTTAACCTTGATCACATCACACCAAAAGCACCAAGGGAATAGATGTGCTCATGGATATTCAAAAACACTACAGGGAACAGCTTCAAACAAGACTGGATAGTTTAGGCACCATTGGGCCTATAACTGTAACACCAATTAAATTTGCTACGTCATTGTATTTTGAAACTGCGTTCCCTGTAGGCTGTTAGAATCATTAATTTCCACCCAGAGCTTAGAGTCTTATTTCTTTGTATTTCTGTTAGCCCCAATTTTGTATTTGGAAATGTTTTCAGGGTAGTGTTTCCAATTACGAAGGGTATTGTGATGATTAATTTGCATTTTCATCTAAGGGCATATTTCTTTGAAAACTGAGTGGAACTATCAAAATGTGAGAATAAATTTTCTGGAGGCATTGGCTCACAGCTGAATTTTGCAATGTTTCAAATGGGTAGTTGCAAAGTTAGGCAATTCCAAATCCAAATTTGCATATTAGACAAAGTCATTGATACTTATCAACTGACCCAGTATTATGCTTTCGCATCTGTTGGGTGTATCACAGGAACGATAGATATGATTGCCCTTTATATGAAGTTTGAACTCATGAACCATTCTAGTTGATAACATTAGATGCAAATCTTGCGGTATTATGTATCCATCTCCAAACCTACTAAAAAATCTAAGTGATTTTGCCGAATTTATAGTAAAGATGTATTTTCCTAGTTGGTTTGATATTAAGATTAATAAATATATACTGAGTCCCAAAACCTATTTAATTGATTTTTTCAAAAGAATCAATAAATTTCACGATCCAAAGCTAGGAAAATTTGTGTATAAAAGTTATAGATAATAAGTTTTTTTGTTCATGCGTGAAAAATTCTTCATGGAATTGTTAGTCAGACGAGGATGAATTGTAAGAGCTCCACAAAATTATAATAGCTCCACACAAAAATATCAAATATAAGAGCTCCGTAAAATATACAACTCAACGAAATTTTTTTTGAAATATATGAGCTCCGAAAATATACAGCTCCACGAAAATATCAAAATAAGGAGCACAACAAAATATATGTATATAATAGTTCGTAAAAGAATATTGAAAAAGGCACGTTTCTTTATACCACTATCCTTTTGAGAGATGAAAAAAAAAAATTTACTTGAATTTATCGAAAAACAAAGCCTTCAAGAGGTCAAAGACATGAGTGTTTCACAGCCAAAATAGTGTTGAAAGGAACATGAAACTTTGTTACTGAAGCTCAGCATCTGTGGTGGATACGATCGCAGAGATGAGTATTCGAAAAAAAATTAGGTCCAATGAAATTAATTAAAAAAATTTTTTTCAGAAATCCCAAGCTGATCGTTATTAAATACGTTTATTATTTTTTCTGTTTTTCTTATAAAATAACCACTGCAGACAAAATTATTTAAGGAATTTATATTCTTTATAATTAATTAACATAGGGGTAAATATTTAAAAGTTCTCCATCGTCTATTTTTTGTTAATAGTAAGATGCCACTATTTCAACTAAAAAAAAAATAAAAAAAAATTTAGTATTTAATGTAGTGAAATAAACGTTCATTAACATTTTAGTTTTTTTTTTTTTTTAGGTGGAAAAAATGTTATTTCAATAAAACATGATTTCTAATTAATCTTGCATCATGTGTACTTAATTATTGTTGTAGCTTTATTTTATAAAGCATTTTTATGATCATTTTAGTAATTTTAACCCCCAATTAAAATGTCAAAAATTTTACATTTTGAGACTTAACCCAAGTTGGTCAGATAAAAATAATAACCAATGACTTTTTTCTTTTCATAAATGTGTTTTACAAATCAAAAAAGCCAAATTGTATTAGGAGGGGACACTTTTTTATTTTTTTAAAAATAATTTATTATTTTTCAGCCCTTTTTTTTTTTTATAGTAATATATAATTATATAATATATAATATATATATATATATATTTTAAATTATTATATTATTATTATTATTTTATACAACACTGTATTCCCCGCTTTAGGGTTAGTGGTACGTGCAGCTTCCCTAATACATATTTCTTTCATCTCGCCTCACCCACCTCCTCCATTCCATTCTATCTCTCAGCCAACACCCTACCTTCCTCCACCCTCATTCCCTCTCCCTTCCAGCATTTCCTTTATTCCATCCATCACCTTCTCTGTCTCCCCCTTCCTCATTCTTGCCTATCCCCTCCGCCGTCCCAAACTCTCCTAACACCCTCTGCGCTCCATTCTCTCCAGATGTCCCCAAACCATCTTAACATTCCCTAATCCGCTCTTCTCACCAAACCATTCTGTTCCCATCACATTCTCTTCTCTTATTATCCTATTCCTAATCCTCTCTCCTTTACTAACCCCACATACCGCATACTCAACCCCCTTTTCATCTCAAACACCTTCCAATTTCTTCTTGGACCTAGCATTCAACTCCCATGTTTCACACCCATATTGTACCGCTGGCGGAAACAGCAAGATTTTTCTTTCAAAATTTTACTATATCTTAAAGTTTTTAACTTTCTGTGATAAATCCCCCCTTTCCATAATTCCCTTAGAAAACAACTCAATGCTCTCATTCCTTTTCCTACTCTACTGTGATCTAACTCTTCCTTCATCCCTCCTTCCTAACCCAAATCCATCCCTAAATATCTGAAAATACCTTTACTTTTCTAATTTACACACCTCCTACTCTAATCTCTAACCCCATCCCCTCATCGGTTTCCTCCCTCCTCAAACACTAACACCTTACTCTTACCTGGATTTTATCTTAAGACCTTTTTGTCCACACACTCTCTCAAACTCCTTCACCAAATACTACAGCCCTTCTGATTTCTTCGCCACTAAGGCAGTATCATCCCTATGAACAATCACAGGTTGTCTAAAAATCACCCCTATCCAACATCCAACCCTCTCCCCTCCCTCATCATTCCTCTGCAACACCTCCATAAATAAATTGAAAAACCACGGTGACATTACACACCCCTTCAAATAAAAATTTTTAAAATCATAAAATAATTAATTTTCACATTATGTGAAAAAATTTCAATTCATTAAAAGCCTGGATCTTTTGAAGAGAGCTTGTTTACCCCCTACTCCATTTCTCCAGCACCCTCCAAATTTTTCCCAGCTGTTTTCTTTCTAAATCTTCTATTTTAAACACGTCTTTATCCAACGGGTATATGGCTCGCATATATAATATAATATATATATATATATATATATATATAAATATTATATTATATTATATAATATTATATATATCATATAATTAAAGAGAAGAGAGAGAGAGAAAGAGAAGAGAGGAGAAAGAGAGAGAGAGAGATTGAGAGAAGAGAGAGAGAGAGAGAGGAAGAGAGGAAAGAGAAGAGAGAAGAGAGAAGAAGAAGAGAAGAGAGAGAAGAGAGAGAGAGGAGAGTTCGCGACGAAACACAAGAGAGAGAGAGAGAGGAGAATGGAGGAGAGAGAGAGAGAGGGAGAGGAGGAGGACGAAGAGAGAGAGAGAGAGAGAGAGAAGGAAGAGAGAGAGAGAGAAGAGAGAGAGAGAGAGCAGAGAGAGGAGAGAGAGAGAGAGAGAAAAGAGAGAGAGAGAGAGAGAGAGAGAGAGAGAGAGAAGAGAGAGAGAGAGAGAGAGAGAGAGAGAGAGAGAGAGAGAAGAAGAGAAAGATGAGGAAGAGAGGAAGAGAGAGAGAAGAGAGGAGAGAAGAGGAGGAGAGAGAGAGAAGAAGAGAGAAAGAGAGAGAAGAGAGAGAGAGGAGAGAGAGAGAGCGGAGAGACGAGAGAGAGAGAGAGAGAGAAGAGAGAGAGAGAGAGAGTGAGAGAGAGTCCTTGATACTAGATAAAGCGAGTTCAGCAATGTAGTTATTTCATTGGATTTTGAAGTAGTTTGTAAATCAGGAGATGAAGTGATGAGACTTTCCTGTTTCACAGGCTAAGGGGGAAGAATTTTAACTGTAACTATTATTGGTAATAATCACTTGAGGTTAGTCCTGAGATTATGTTGATATTTTGGTCGAAAGGAGTGCGTCAAATTAGTGAAGAACTAATTTGGGGAAAAATAAGGTGCGTTAGGAGTGGTAGAGGATGTGGGATCAAATCTGTACATGGAAACAAATGATTGGGATAGATGAGGAGAGAAAGAATAAAATTTATTTTAGGTTTATGGTTTTGAACTGCGCCAATAGGATTTTCATAGGGGAAATCTTGGCACGGTGTTAATGACATTTTGGTGGTAAGCTTCTGAATAGAATCAAACGTATGTATGACGATAGTGAAGCGTGTTTGTAAGAAAAATAGAGTCGAAAGTGATTATGTTTAATATTAATAGCGAAGTAAGAAGGGATGTGGTATTTACTCCTTGCAAGTCCAATCTGTATATTGGATTGAGTTATGAAAGAATTAGAAGTAGGGTGACAAGGATAGAGTTAGAATGATGGATAAGGATGAGAGTTGAGGATTCCCTACCTATTATATGAGGGGGGATTTTTGGAATTTGTTTTGTGTGGCGAATCTGAAGAAAGTTTTGAGAGGACTAGTTAGAGAGAGGTTTGTAGGGTGTATAAAAGAAAGTTTGAAAGTAAACGTAGATTAAAGTAAGAGGATATGGTTGTGAGTGATGACAGACCTTCAGTGTGAAGTTATGTTAGATGGTAGCAGCGGGAAAAAGTGTCGAATTAAATATTTAGGGATATTATGTTGAATGAAAAGGAGCGGATGATGCAGAGTGTAGTTTGAGGAAAATTGTGAATGGCACTAAGGTGGCTGGTGCAGTAAATCGTTGTGGATGTAAAGACTAAGTTTGGTCGCTAGGGTCTTACATGAGGTATGTTGTTACCCGTGTTAATGGTATAGTAGTTGGAACTATGGTCCTGGAATAGAGGTATAGACCTTAAAATTACAACTGTGTTCAGATGGACAATCTTATGCGTGTTAGTGTGAAAAGAAATGCTAAATGAGAAAATGAACTTAATTAGAGAGTTTTTGGTAAATTAGAGATAAATGAAAGTACGTTGAGATGATGTGGTCATGTGGAAAGGATGGATGACAGACGGTCGTTAAACGGATGTATATGGTGGTAAGTGTGTTGGGAATCGAACGGATGGGAGACAGAAGAAAAAGTGAATGGAGTCAGGGAAAGGAATGCCTGGAAGAGAGAAATATGAGTTTGCAGAGGCGAGAAGAAAGGTGCATAACAGGATGAATGGTGGTTTGGGAATTATTGGTTGTAGCCCACCTGGGGCCAAGGGAATGAAACACCAGCATTGACGACGAGGTCTAGTTGAGGTCAATCGCGCGTCGTGAGGCTCTAGGTGGATTTTTCTGACTGCGACTAGTTCTCCACTAAAAGGTATTAAAGGGGCGGTAAGGCTGGCTTTCTTTTCTATTTTTATCGATATTCTTTACTATTTTTATGTTTCCGGTATAGTTGTTACGCACCTTGCCTCCAGTCTTGGGGAGATAAGATTGGTGGTGATGATGCATGATCATAATGATATATATAATATATTATATATATATTATATATATTATATATACATATATATATAGTATGAATATTATATATCTATAGTGATATATATATATATATAATATATATATAAATATATATAATATATATAATATATAATTATATTATATGCAAGTTTTAATAAAGTACTTGTACTTGTACTTGATACCATGTACTTGCACTTGTACTTGTACTTGAGAGTTACTTGTATTATTACGAACAATTCTAGAGTACTTGTACTTGTATCTTGAAAAAAATGTACTTGAACCCCACCCTGATAATAATAGTATATAATAATATAATATATATATATATATTTATAATATATATATATAGAGATATATATTTATATATAATACCACATTATTTTTTATTAAAAATTATGCAAAACACTAAAATATTATTACAAATATAAAGTCCAAATTAAAAGATGTAACATGTAACGAAAATACTCGTCACTATTGGGAAACTAACAATCCCTAATTGATAATACTAGGTTTTGTGATTATAAATCACTATCAAATTATGTGATAAATAAATAGAAAAAAAACTATTCTTATGGGAAATAAAATGTTTTTGCTTTATTAAATATCTATTATTTAAATATATATTTCTATATAGTATATATGATATATATATATATAATATAGTATAGTAATAATATATATATTTATAATAATAGAAAGTAATTTATAGTATATTAGTAACTAGCATTGAACTATATTCTCATAATGAGCAACTTTGCAAATTAAAATGGGCAAAAAAAATTCAAATCTTAAAAAAATAGAAATACAAAAGGATAAGCCCAGTAATTTGAACATTGTATATAGCAGTTTCTGGTAATAGTTGATTGCAAAACAGATTCTGACAAGTAAATGTTCAATGTATTTTTCTCAATAAGTTTTTTTTTATATATCTTTTGGCCCCATATAAAAGTATTAAAACAATGTGCCAAACCTCTCTCACATAAAAAATTTAATTCAATCTTAGTCAATTTTTTTGTTTAATTCGTTTATGGAGCTATTAAGGTTTAGTGTTATGATAGTTTTTGTTTAATTAACACAAGTAAAGTCTACTTAACCAAACTTATAAGTAACCTTACTGATTTTAAAACGTAAAGAAATATGAAAACTATATATTGCTTATAAAAATATCGTAAATTTGGCAATTTTTTGGATCATGTTGATATCAGCTTCACCGTTCTAACATATCGATTGAATGAATTTGAACACATTTATAAATTGAGGGAAAAATGCATTAAATTCAATTGAAACTTTAATACAAAGCAGTTCACACCTCTAAAAATATTTAAAAACATAAACTGTTACTAATATATATATATATATATATATATATATAATATATATATATATAATATATAGTATATATAATATATAATATATAATATAGTATATAATATATTAAATATAGTGTATTAGTAATATAGGTATATGTATTATTACATCATTATTTATTTTACTTGGATTTTAAAAAAAAAAAACAAAAAAAACACGCTGCATATTTGCTGACATAAAACGTACCAATAAATGTTTCTAAGACATGCATTAAATCGTTCCAAGCACCATACTCCGTTCAGTTTTGATTTTTTTTTTTCAATATATTGCTAGTTATATGATACTAACAATGATTTTAAGTGGTGACGGAAATGATTTAAAAAGATATAGGACCTTTTTGTTTTATGACTCCATCAGTTTTTTTTTTTTTTTTTTTTTTAATAATTATTAGTATATGATACTCAAACAATGAGCTTAAGTGGTTAACTGACATGCATTCAAAAGTTCGAATATTTTAAATAATATTTTAACAAATACTTTTTATTTTAAATATTTTGTAAAAAAAGTGAAATATTGTTTGGTGATAATTACGTATAAATATATATATATATATAGTATATATTATATATTATATATTATATTTTATAGTATATATATTATATATTATATATAATATATATGTTATATATATATATAGTAGTATATATATATAAGTAATTTTATATATATTATAAATTAAAACTAACGAATACCCTTAGAGTAGACCACATAATATCAGGATCAGGGTCTCGTCGGCCTCTAGCGTGACGATGGGGGACTTCGTGCCCCCCATCGGCTCGAGGCCCTTAATGGATAATATATGCTTCCTTAACCTTACCATCAACTTACTACGCCTGTTAATTGACTAAAATAAATGCTAAAAAGACTGAATAGATTGGATTTATTATATTTTATTATCATTATATACTAAATATTTAATCGATAATAAAGCCTGTTAATAGTCCGGTTTGAGTTAATGTTATCAAAAGTCGATGTTTTTCCGATAATCGTGTAGGTTATTGATATGTTGTTACCGCATATATAAAATATGGTTTGTTCGAACACGTAAGAGGGGCACTGGCTTTGGCAAAATTTACATTAAATAATTTTTCAAAAAATGAAATATTTGTTTAAAGTTACGTATATATTAACTTATAATGTACAGTTTAAACATAAACTTTATGATAAAAATTTAAAAAAACCATGAAAAAAATTAGATATATATATATATAGTATATATATATATATATATAGTATATATATATATATAGATATATAATTATAATATATAGTATATATATATGGTCAGATTTTTTTAATGTGTTCACAGTATGTAACTAGGGACCGGCAGTCCTACAGTAAAACCAAATTAATATTTGAATTAGCCGGAAAATTGTAAACATGCTTTTAACTTTTTAATATTTAAAAATTCCTTACTCGTTTAGGATACAATGGGAAGTGGGCACAGAGAACTGGGAAGTTAAATACCCCGGAGGGATGGTCGGAGGAACCCCCGCGACCCAAAGACCAAAGAGCGGGGGTCCGGAGACCATCCCCGAGGGGGGATTAGTCTCCCCCGTCGTGTCCACCGGGAGGCAGAGAGACACCCGACTCCTGCCATCTGTGCGGTTACCTATGGTATTCACTTGTAGTTAAAGTAATACCAAGAGTGTTTTGAAGTTAAAAGTATTTCTTTTCTTTTAACTAAAGGTAATACCATAGGGTAAAAACCGCAAAGATTGCAGGAGTCAGGGTCTCTCGGCTTCAGTGGACCACGGGGGGGACTAATCCCCCCCTCCGGGGGATGAATCGCCGGAACCCCCGCTCTTTGGGTGTCGCGGGGGTTCGCGGGGTTCCTCCGACCATCCCCTCCGGGTTATGAAACGTCCCCCCCGTGTCCCCCGTCGGCTCGAGCCCCTAAATGGGGAAATATTTTAAAAATTATTTTGATTTCTGATTCTTAGATATATAAATTTGTTTTACTGTAGGACCTGCCTTTCTCTAGTTACACTGTGAGCATTAAAAAAATTTGACCATCTATATATAGTAGTATATATATATATATATATAATATATATATATATATATATATATATATATATAGTATACAACACTTATTGTGGACACAAATAAATATTTACATCGAAATAAACTAAAAAATTAAATAAAATGAATTTGGAAATAAATCGAATTGTGAAGCTCAAAAAACTAAAAAAAAAGTAAGTCTTTCTTTTATAGCAAATCAAATTTTTTAATTTTGTCTTTACTAGAATAAAAAATCATTACGCCAACCATTCCGTAATACTAAATTAATTGGGAACACTGTGCATGTTGCATGGTGGATTATTATAAATCAATTATCTTTTCTAAAATATCGATATCTGACACATTACCTTAAACCGAACTATTACCTAAAGCCTTACGCAATACTTAGCCTAGGTTATATAAAAGTGTGTTGAAAAGGTGTCAGAAATTTAGTAAAACGTACGTATCTAGGATTTGATCAATTCTTTCCTTATTTTGTTGTTATTTTACAAAAAAAAAAGTAAAAACCTAAAAATTTTAAAAAATAATTAGTTCAATACTTTAACTTTCGTTGTGTGATTTACAAAAAAAAATTATTTATTTAATTTTCTATTGTTTCAATAACTAACTAATTAGAAAAAAAGTTCAATCTTTTAATGCTATGAGCGTTGGTATTCATTGTGTTCGATTTAGTAGGTTTTAAAATAAAATTGGCTTAAGCTTAACTGGAAGCTGATAATCAACAAGAGCCAATTTTTTATTAACATTTGGCAGCAATTCTTATAGGAATATCAAAACATCGATTGAATTTTAAAAATCAATTTTTTTTTAGAATCGTGTGTAAAGCTGCAAACTATTCCCTTCAGTTCATATAAGTATGTATATAATGTCTTTATTATTAATTAATGTTAAATAAGAAGAAAATATTTTTTGCACATATTTTAGTTCATATTGCATTACGAACCTTCGTCTGTCACAGTGTTCAATTCACTGCCAAAATCTCCACAATGTTATTACTTTTACGCAAATTTGATTTTCCACACTCAATAACTGTGGTTAATTTCATATAAGCTTTATTTTGGCCTTCATAGTTTGCAATGGAGTTGAAAATATCACAGTGAACTAAAAAAATTACCATAATTCATACCATTAAATAATATACAATCGTGCAATAGTAATTGATACTTTCAAATATATTGCTCACATGTATCAATGTAATGACCTCATTCATTTAATTTTCCGGAGATACTTCTTAGTTTAGGATAAAAATACATTTCCAGTTGTCAAGAGTTTGGCTAATTTAGAATTGGAATATAGGCCAGTCTAATGCCAAACATCACCCGGTTGCATTTTCTGAATATTTATTCAGTTTTCTCTCAAATTTAGAGTAGACTATTTGCAAAACTGATGGGTAGGATATCCTAAGGGGTATTCTACTTTATCTCTGAAGCCTTCGGAATAATTTAGTTACAACTTCCTTAACTTACCGTTTTATCAGAAAGCATATTATCAGACGACAGTCTTGAAATTCAA
>JABUQX010016303.1:17500-20660 GCA_015478945.1 Trachelipus rathkii | reverse complement strand
TAATATAAATAAATATATATGATACATGAATCAATCTCTCTCTTCTTCTTCTAACATAATCTTCATATATGATCTTTTTCTTTGACTTTCTTCACACTAACTATACTAATAATAAGACACAAAATAATAATACTAATAATAATACTAACAATAATAAATAATAATAACAATAACAATAATAACACACAAACACACAATACACAATCAACAACAATATCACCAACAATAATCAATACACACAATATCACACAATAATAACAACAACAACAACACAATAACAACAACAATAATAATAATACACACACACACACACACACCAATAATACAGACAACACAAGACATCATCAAACACACACACACACAACAATAATTCCCATCCATCTAAAAGAATTAATCTAAACTAAACTTAAGTAACGATTTACTAACCTTACTAATTTAAACGAAACTTAACTTTACATTTTGTATTCGGGGAACGAACAACCAAATCTCTAAGAAAAAGTAAAACATAACCAAAATGCTATAAATCTCATTCATCAGAATTTACACATCATCAAGTTACTAACTAAGTCACTATAATTGTTAGTCTTCCATTAAATTTGAATTCAAATGTCTAAACTGTCTGACCTGTATTATGGATAAGCTTATATGACTACATGTATTTGAATCTTCTTGAAATGCATGCACCATTCGAAATTATATATATATATATTTATATATAAGCTTTTGTATGAAAGAAAGATATATATAGTGTTATATATATATATATATATATATATATATATATATATATATATATATATATATATTTCGTAAATATAGTGAGTAGTGTTATATGTTCAGAGTTGTAAAATATATAAAGATATATAGATATATATATATATCTGGAGGTTATATATATATATATATATATATATATATATATATATATATATATATATATATATATATATATATATATATATATATATATATATATATATATAAAACAAGGTATATGGGATACTTACCTTGAAATCAGCTATTTATACAGTATACAATTATTAGAAACAAAACAATTCTTTAAAGAAAATGTAATAAAGAATGTAAGAAATGTAACAGAATTACCATAACAGAGTTCCTTACAAAGAAGAAGAAGAAGAAGAAGAAGAAGAAGAAGAAGAAGAAGAAGAAGAAGAAGAAGAAGAAGAAGAAGAAGAAGAAGAAGAAGAAGAAGAAGAAGAAGAAGAAGAAGAAGAAGAAGAAGAAGAAGAAGAAGAAGAAGAAGAAGAAAAGAAAAAAAGAAAAAGAAATGAAGAAGAAGAAAAAGAAGAAGAAGAAGAAGAAGAAGAAGAAGAAGAAGAAGAAGAAGAAAGAAGAAGATTGAAGAAGAAGAAAAGAAGAAAACCCCATCAACTTCAATTATAAAAACAAATAAAGAAGAAGAAGAAGAAGAAGAAGAAGAAGAAGAAGAAGAAGAAGAAGAAGAAGAAGAAGAAGAAGAAGAAGAAGAAGAAGAAGAAGAAGAAGAAGAAAAAGAAAAAAAAAAAAAAAGAAAAAGAAAAAGAAAAAGAAAAAGAAAAAGAAAAAGTTCATGAACACAATTTAAAAAAAAAATTCATTACATTATCCCTTATACTCTATAATATTTTAAAGCCTAGGGAGATAAGAAGGAAAGTGAATGTAGCAAATGAATGGAGCAAAATTGAGTTATTTGCAATAATTTTAAAGGAGCTTCTGTATCGTATCAAGAACGAGAGCGCCATTACGCCCGCCGTCAGGTAAAGAAAACTAGTTCTATTATTGATATTATAAAGAGAATTACCGAATTCGGAATAGGAAGGAAAAAGAAAGCCTATCTCTTAATGTCGGTTTTCATAATAACCTCCATGAAACGATTCTCATTTTCGAAGTTTTGGAAATAATAGATAGGCAGATAGTGAGAAAGAGCGAGGCAGGAAACGCAAAGAGATAAACATCCTGAAATAGATAGATAGATAGATAGATAGATAGATAGATAGATAGATAGATAGATAGATAGATAGATAGATAGATAGATAGATAGATAGATAGATAGATAGATAGATAGATAGATAGAAACCACTAGATAGAAAGAAACAATTAGATAGCTAGATAGCTTGATAGATAGATAGATAGATATAAAGATAGATAGCTTGATAGATAGATAGATAGATATAAGATAGATAGATTACTGGGATAGATAGATAGATAGACACTGCAGTCAAAAACTATAAATAGCATCGTCTTTCCATTTAACCGTTTAAGCTCTCTTTAGTTTTTTAATGTAAAAAATAATTGCATATTGAAGGCAAGCATTAAATGAAATAACGAGAATCCAACCACAGTTATAGAAAATATAAGCAAAATTGCCAAAAACTTTTTTATACGTGCATTTTTTTTTTTTTTTTTTTTTTTTTAATATTGTATACAAAAGTTCTTTATATTTTGTTAATTTAAAATTTTATAATTTTAGCTATGACTTCCCAATTTGTGTTTATTCCGTCGATAATGGTATAGATTCAAAAATATTTTTAACCCTTTACAATAACAATAATTTTTAATTTTGACCGAATACGGATCTATATCCGCTTTTACGCATTTGTAAAAAAAAAATTCTCATCCGCATCCAAATATGTGGAACATCCGCAATAATATTAAAGATCCTCATAATATCCACAAAAACTAAACAACAATTAAATTATCCATTTTTAATTCTAAAGCCAAAAACAGTATATAATATATTTAAAAGAAACCTTTTGCTGAACATTAAATTTAAACTTGGAGCAAAAGAGGAGGTGTGAAATTGTCAAGGGAAGCGAATCTATAATGAGCGGATGAAAATTTAATGACATATATATATATATATATATATATATATATATATATATATATATATATATATATATATATATATATATATATATATATATATATATATATATATATATATATATACATATATATATACGTATACGTTATAGAAATTAAAAATTATAATTTACACACACATTAATAATAATAATAATACACAATAATAATAATAATATTAATAATATTAATAATAATAATAATAATAATAATGATAATTTATTTTCATTATTGTTATTATTATTATTATTATTATTATTATTATTATTATTATTATTATTATTATTATTAATAT
>JABUQX010016302.1:70000-73661 GCA_015478945.1 Trachelipus rathkii | reverse complement strand
ATCACATACCATAATAAAAAAACAAATAAAATAATAATAATAATAATAATAAATAAAATAATAATAAAAATAAAGAATATAATAATAATAAAAATAATAATAATAATACAAATAATAATAATAGTAATAATAATAATTAATAATAAAATTAATAATAAAATAATAATAAAATAATAATAATAATAATAATAATAATAATAATAATATAATCACCAAACAAAATAAAATATTAATAAATAATAATAATAAATAAAATAAACAAATAATAATAATAAATATTTTGTTATAATATAATTGGAAAGGAATAATTTACTACTACACTACTACTACACTACACTACTACTACTACGACTACCATACTCTAATTAATATAATAAATACACAATAACATTAAATAGATAATAATTAAAAAAAAATTAATAATAATAATAATAATAAATAATAAAATAATAATAATAATAATAGAATTAATGAAATAATAATAATAATAATAATAATAGATAATAATAATAATAATAATAAATAATAACAAATATAAAAAATATAATATAATAATAATAATAATAAAATAATAATGAAGAATCCTCATCATTTTCTTTTAATTAATATTATCAGGATCAGCCTAGCAACGAGACATAAAGAATTAGACCACCGATCAAGACGTCATATTGGCCCCAAATCGACCATACTGACCTGTCAAGAACATGCATCATAAAACTAAGGATTTCAAATCAAATTAGAGAACTTAAGCTTAGTATTAATATGATATTAATATAATATATTATATTATATATTATATTAATTATTTATATATAATTATTAATTATTATATATTATTATTTATGTTATATTATATTATATTATATTATAATTATTATATATTATGTATATTATATATATTGTTCAAACCTCTGATTCTAATGACTCGTAATAATATAATATATATAATATATATATTATATATAAAATATATAATATATATAATAATGAATATATATAATACTATATATATATATAATATATAATATAAGAATATATATATGTAGATATATAATATATTAAGATTAAAATTCAATTTGGATTCACGGTTACCAATCTAAATAACCAATTATAATAATAATATATATAATATATATATAAATATATAAATATATAATAATATATAATAATATAATATATATAATATGTATATATATAATAATATATATATATATATATTAATAAATATAATATATAATATAATAATAATATATATATATAATATATATATATAAGGATTCCGTTTATCGCAATTTTAATATATAATTATATAATATATATATTATATATAAATATATAATTAATATATAGATATATATAATAATACATATATATATATATATATAATGATATATATATATATATATATATATATATAGTATATAAAAATATATATATAATATATATATATAATATATAAATATGTATAAATATAATAGATATCAGAGATCTGTGTCGGACAGTGAAAAAATGCAAAATGAGGAAGATCGAGTACACACAAGAATAAGCACCATATAATGGAGCAATTATTAGAAGGATCTGCCTCTCTATGTATCAACGATCTGAATAATATATTTATTAATATAAATTGTTTAAACATATATATAATATATATAGTATATATATAATATATATATATATATAAAGATAATAAATAAATATATATATATATATATAATATATATATATATTATATATATAAAATATATATATATATAATATATAATATAATATATATAATATTATAAATAAAATAAATAAATATATAAATATTATATATAAAAATAATATAATAATAATATAATATATTAAATAAATAGATAGGTCTTTAATCATTCAAATGACATTTAGAATAAAATAAAAATTAAAATTAAAGAGAAAACAAAACATTAAAAAATTAATACAAATGGTCCATAAAAATAAGCCGTTCATCTGTAGGTTCTTCTTGCGTTGAACAAATAATCCTTATCAAGCATCAAGGGTCTTATTAACATAAATCAAGTAACTCCATATTTCTTCACAAATACCCTCGATATCTTTCACCATGCTACTTGCTTTAAAAAATAAAGTATTTTTCTAATAAAATACATGAATTTTAGCAACTGAAAAACAGTGCAATAATTAAGTAGGTTTAAAATGATTAAACATTAAAACATATCAAGCCAATTACATTATTAATATACTAGATTCTATTAGAAACTTCACATATTTGTTTTAAAGCATTATGAAAGCATACTTCAAAATTGTTTGAATATTTGACTACTATTTGACATATTAGTCCAAAAATTTGCTCCGAAAAAGATAAAATAAGACTTAATAAATATAACAATAATTATCTACATCTTAACGAACTAATCATCTTCTTAATGAAAGTTAACACTTCCTAAGAATTCGTCCCTAAGCTCTTTTTATGTCTGCCCCTTCTTCTAAATTCATTAAAATAAAACGAATATTTAATCTCATTCAGTTTTTTTAAAAAAACCAGTAAGAAAATTTTAATTTAGGAAATCTCTTATTTTCGGCTTTTTTCAAAAAATAAACTCCACTTATTATAATTAATAATTAAACACTAGATCAGAAATAATTTTCAGCAATATTTAATAGTTTTTGAAAGCCATCTACCGATGGAGCTAACAAAACTAAATCAATCTGCAACATGATTATATTCGACATAAAACATTCCTGCTTTACCTATTCTACTATTCACGATATCTTTTATAAGACATTAAGTAATATTAAAACAAACCAATGTGCAAAATTTCCACCTTTCGACACATTTCTTATAAGCCATCTCATTGAAACCATAGATAGATAGATAGATAAGTAGATTAAGTAAATAGATAGATAATAGATAGATAGAAATAGATAGATAGATAGATAGATAATAGATAATAGATAGTGATAGATAGATAATAAATAAAAATAATAAATAGATAAATAGAAAAAAATAGAAGATAGATAGATAGATAGATAGATAGATTAGATAGATGAGATAGATAGATAGATATATAGATATACTAGAAGAAGATACAAGAAACCACCGATGATTCAAGGCACAGTAATCACATTAATCGTTCACCTTAGTGGGGAAGGAATATGGGAGGATGCCAGAGTCGCCTGACTGAGCTAGAGAAAACAGAAGGCTAAAGAGTAGCCTTTCAGTTCGTTAAAACTTATCAGAGCCAAATACGCACTGTAAAAAGGCAAATATAGAATGCTAGAGATAATTTTTGAAAGAAGCCAAAAAGTTTGTTAGTAGCAAAACCAAAGATCAGACAATTTTGTTAAGTGAACATCTCTTGCTGCGAAAAAATCCGTGCAACTTAGCAAATGTAATAAAAAATAGTTCGATAGAGGATCGAGCATATTTTTTCATTCAAGTCTCTATTCGAATTAGGAAAAGATTAGATGCAGAAGAGCATGAACCTGCTCATCCGTAAGCAATCATTGTCCACCACCTGTATCGGCAGAAGCAAGCTTCTTTAAGAATCAAAGCAATCGTTCCAGATGGGTTAGCTAAAAGCAATGCAAGTCCTCCAATCAAACCAGATTAAAGTATCAGAAGATGAAGCTGACTGAACGTACTAATCTGTTGGAGAGAATGCATTACAAAATTAAAGTT
>JABUQX010016302.1:2500-60000 GCA_015478945.1 Trachelipus rathkii | reverse complement strand
AGTTTATTCTTTGTTAATTTATCAACCACGTTGCTTCACTTCGACCACAATCTGCAAAAAACGCAACAATTTAT
The DNA here is from genome assembly GCA_015478945.1 of Trachelipus rathkii. Classification (NCBI taxonomy): domain Eukaryota; kingdom Metazoa; phylum Arthropoda; class Malacostraca; order Isopoda; family Trachelipodidae; genus Trachelipus; species Trachelipus rathkii. The sequence continues at coordinate 59,926 of JABUQX010016302.1, read as the reverse complement.
CACTAATCCCTATGATGTGCGACCTTTAATTCACCCTTTTATATTTGATGTAATATGTGTGTGCATGCTTTATATGTATATATGAAAGTATGTATTTAATTTTTTAATACGTTATTCTCAAAACTGGAGAAAGTTTGAAAATTTGGTACTGTTTTATGAAATTCAAATGCATATTTAAAATGGACGGTTGGTAAATATATAAACTCTAAAAAAGCATTTTGAACTTTTATTCCTTTGAGATGTATCAGGCGTTTCAACACTAAAAAAATATCTTAAGAAAATAAAAAATTTCGAAATTTAAGTAATTAATTGTTTATAAGATTTTTATTTTTATGAAAGCAAAATTGGGGAAAAAAATAATTTTTTCCCGGAAATGAAGAATTAGTTACAAATCATTCCCATCTTTAAAAATGTTTGAAGTTCACATTAAAATGTTTTATTATTATTATTATTATTATTATTATTATTATTATATTATATTATTATGTATTATTATATTCATTATATTTTAATTATTATATTTTTATTAATTATATTTTTGTAATTTTACTTATAATACTATTATTTTTATTATTGTTTTATATTATATGATTATTTCATTGATTATTATATTATTATATAATTATATAATATATTATTATTATAGTATTATTATTAGTTTATTATTATTATATTATTATTATTATTATTATTATTATATTATATTATTATTATTATTATTATTATTATTATTATTATTATTATTATTATTATTCCTCAAAGGTACCTGCAGAAAGTTACGAGTTTGCAACGTTTATTTTAGTGTTAGTAGTCTTACATATCATCGCACGCTTATAGTGTTTTTTATCATATATATATATATATATATTATATATATATAATATTATATATATATAATATAGTATATATATATATATAATATGTACTATATATATATATATATATATATTATATATATATATTATATATATATAGATTAGTACACTAGATATATAACATAAATAATAAAATATGATATATAATATATAATATCTATAATATATATATATAGTATGATATATATATATATATATATATATATATATATATATATATATATATATAATAATATAATAATATTTTATATATAATATATATATATATATATATATATATATATAGTATATATATAATATATATATTAGTAATATTTATATAATATATATATATAATAATATAAATATATTACCATTATATATATATATATAATATATATATATATATATATATAGTATATATATATATATATATATATATATATATATATAATATAAGTATATATATAATATATATATATTATAATATATATATAATATATAATTATATTATATATATATATATATATATATATATATATATACAGACAGTATATAGTATATTTATTTTTCAAAATATTTTAACATATATAAATATAATATATATATTATTAATATATATTATATATATTATATATATATATATAATATATACTTATATATATATATATATAATATATAATAGATATATATATATATAGTATAAATATATATATATAGAAAGTTATATTTAAGTATATATATATATAATATATATATGATATATGATATTAATATAATATATATATAGTATATATATTTATATATATATAATATTTTTTTAGTAATAATATATAATTTGTTATTTCTGTTAAGCAAATATCCCTCTCTGGAAGATAAAAAAGAATTTTTATTTTATTTATTTATGTATAATTATTTAGAAATGTTCACACCTCACTTGCATTGCCCTATTCTTATAGGGAAACTAAGGTAATTGCTACCTAGGAATCAGAAAAGGGATCTAACCATTACCCCCTAACTCACGACTCAGTTGCTCTATACCGTCGTACCATTGACTATAATGAAAGTTAATGTATGCAATGCTGCAACCGTAACTATTTGAATTCATCCACTTAGAAAACATATTGCATAAAGCTCACCTTTTATATGAGTGGGTTCCCGTCGAGGCAGTGTTAGGCTGTTTTTGAATATGCTCCTCACTTGTTCATTATAATTTAAATAAATCACCACTGTTATGTCTTCAGTAATACTTTTTGAAGCATATATCCTCTTACTGAAAGAGAAAGAATATCTAATATGAAGTTGGTTATGGCTCCGACTAATGTCGATTCCTTGTTACGAGAAAGGTTGGTTGATCTCAAAGGAGAGCAATCTTCATTTTCATCCTGTACAAATGGTCTTTAATTATTATCGCAATATTGTGGTCATTGCAATTTAGATATATCTTATTATTTAAGCAATTTACAATTCTTCTTATTTGCTGTTTTAACCCCGATGTCTTTTTTTTAGGTAGTTGCTCTTCTCAACTCGTTATACAATCTCTTTGATTCTAGAATCGAAATGTTTGATGTCTACAAAGTGGAAACAATTGGGGATGCTTACATGGTTGTTTCTGGAGCCCCGAAGATAAATGGTAGTTTGATAAATTTGTTACTAATATCAATCCAAATAATTTGCCTAAAGCAATTTAAACCCTCATTTAGATTTTAATCATTAACAAAACAGTTGTTATCAAAATAAAGTCTTAGCGCTTTTGGTCAATAGCTCTCATAAACTTTATTACATAAGAAATAGCCAGTGAAGAATCCCGGCTTATTTTAAAAGCGCTGAGTCTTTGTGAAAAAGCAGCCTCCATTTTCAAATAGGATCACCGGCAAAAAAAATATCTGCAGAAAATTAAAGAAACGGCTGAATGGACATAAGTGATCTAACTGCGTTCAGCCGGAAAGAAAGGATCTCCCCGATGTAAGACCGGACAGAAGTAGGAGGAAATGGCAAGTACCTACAGTAAAAGCAGGCAGCTTCCCCACTCATCCCCCAAATCTCCAATTCGAAGAGCAGGAAAATTCGAAATTCAACTCCGATGGCGGAAGGAAGTCAGGACCTGCATACCCCACTACGAGCAAGATCTCTTACCCCCACAGTCTCCCCCTCAGTTGGGGGGGACTCCAAAGACCAGTCTGACCTATTGGCCAGCCATGCCAAAGCAAAAAAACTTAGATTTGCGCTAATATGATGACTTGGTTACACACAACGATTACCGTTTTCAAATTTAATGGAGTGGATGATCCAGTAAAGACACGAGTGAGAGCAATATTGCCCGCATCCGTCGCTTTTCCCATGCATATTGTAGCCCCAACCACAAATTCTCCTCATTGGCGGGCGAGCGATTGCCTTTCAAGAAGTTTAATTGCCCTCGATCGAGGAAGCTTACGCTCCCAACCTGAGAAGTCCCTCAAAGTAGGCTGAAATTTCAAAAAAGAAGAAAAAAAGAAGAACTTCCTTCGGTTTACTTAGCAAGAGTTCGTGATGTTATGGCGGAATGAATAGCGATTCGATCTGCTTGTGCTGAAAACAGTGCTCCTTTTTGTTCGATGATTGTTTGTATTAATGAGTTCCAGTCTCGCATTTAACAAGAATGAAAGTTGGAATGACTCTGCAGACGATAGCAGTCTTTGAAAAAATGCTACAAATAGGATAGCCAGATTTAACTCTATATAAGAACTTTTTATAGCGAATGACTACGAAACCCCCCAGGAAAGAAGAGGGAGAGAATATTGGGGGGGCCCCCAGTAAATCATCTTTCAAGCGAGAACAGTTCCCGACCCAAGAGAGCGGCTCATATGGTGAGAGATTCGAAAAACAAACAAACAACAAACAATTCCCCCGGTTTCTCCAGAAGAGGCTAAAGTCAACAAAGAGTTCTTTCGGCGGAGATGAAAGCGGCTTCTCAAGTCCTCAACAAAGTCGCGGGACAGCCTGAGTGAGGCTGGTCCTGCCAAACCGACTCGAGCAGAAGAACACCGTCTTTTCAAAATAGAAGAAATGCTCCTAGAGATCGCTAAACAACGGCCAACAACTGTAAAGCGGTAGTTGCTAGGCGAGTTAGGTAAACCACGACTCCAAGGATTTCTCCATAGAGAGTGTACCACATTGTCATTCGCGAAGTTACTCCTATGTATTCCTTTGACGTATTCGCCGCCAAAATGGCAAGAAAAGTCAGCAAGCCCATGAGTCACATCCTCAGAGAAGGCAGGGGAAACGCATCAGATCCCCCCTCGAACAGGAGCTTAGAAAGGCGGAAGAAATGACAAGTGAATATTTAGATGAAATTATCGTATTTTAATTATGGAATTTTGCTAAGTAAATAATTGGCAATATGCTGATCTCTATTTAATAAAATGATATAATAAATAATAATCCGAATGCAATAATAATAGGTATGTTGGTTATTCTAATGCGTATAATAATAAATAATAGGGAGGCATTAGCTTTGAGTAATTTTAGAGTAGAACGGGCCAAAGCCGCCTCTATGGCCCACCGGGGGATATGCTACAAGGAGGTCATCCTCTTCCAATAAAGCCTCTGAAGTATCACGCAATATTGATAGAGAGTATCGATGTGACCCATCAGATACCGCACGTCGGCCCTACCGACGCCCAACAAGATATGTTAACGACGCGATGCCCCTCCCACAGCCGAGAAAGTCCGCCAGTCATAAATAAATGTTTGTATTAAATGAATGCTAAGAAGATTATAAACTTTATACTATTATGGCGATAAAATATCAAAAAGAGTATCCAATTTAGATAGTCGCTAGTGAGAAAATTTCCAAGTTTTAAAATGGCCATCGAAACATAGGCGATTAGTTTGGCAAATCTATAGCCATGAAAATGATACCGTAATTGAACGATTATACTCACGCCCGAAATTGTTACATAATTGATTATTGCGCTTTAAGAGAACTTATGATGTCTAGAATTTCTTCTAACAATTAAATTGCCAATTTTTGCCTATTTTTTCGTATTCTGTTTTTGTAAAAAAAATTTTCGATTTAATATAATTTTGAACAGATATGTTAATGTAAAGACAGTTTATAGTTTTTCTGTTAAATTTGTTGTGAATAAAAAATTTTATAGATAAGGCTTATTCATACTCTCTCTCAATTTTCTTCTTCTGTAGCGCTCTAACATGAACTTTTAGTGATAACCTATAGTTAATAATCTGAGCTTTGAATTTAAACATTATTTATAAAGCATAGTTTTACCGGAAAAATTTTAAGGTTCGCGAAGAGCAGCTTAAAGCTTGCGATGATTTGTTCAGAGAATTTGGGGGAGGGGGGGGGGAACGCTGAGTCGAAACTTAAGAATAGAACTGGGGGGGAGACCTTTGTTTTACGTGGGGGTGAGAGGAGTGCGGCATTCCAACTGCTTATCTTGAAGGAATTAGCGTCACATCTTTCCTTATATAAAACTATATAAGCGGAGTCCAATAAAATGAACCTCGTCGACCCTCACAAACCATTCGCAACAAACAAAGACGGAGCCCTATTAAATTAGTAAAAGCGAAAGTTTTAAAGAGCGCCATCTCAATGGAATTAATAGACGGTCTCGTTTTTTTTCTGGCAAAAAAATGGTTGGTGAGGAGCTACGAATCGTGTGTGATTTTAGAAACTTAATTCCATAAAACCAAAAATGATGTATTTTTGCCCTTATGCCGAATTAAAATGATATATTAGTGGGCTTCATGGGACAAAGGTATTAAGTAAGCTTGACGTCACGAACGCCTACTATTTACTGCCCTTGGCAGAAGCCGATCAACATTACTTTACGAGACCCCTAATAATGGAAAATTTTCCTTTTTAGACTTACAAATTAAAAATTCGAGTTCGTTCTTCATGAGATTTTTAACTATATTACTTCAAGGCCATTCCCGGTGCTACACGGATCAGAGCAGGTTCTTACCATTGCTCTGTATACGCTAGACGATATCTTGATAGAGGACCAAAGACTTATCAGACAATCTGGTGTAATTAGGTACTTAAACAAGAAATAATTTTAAAAAATATAAATTATTTTAAAATTTGTATAAATAAAAGAAAAATGCGAGGAATTTGGGGTAAAAAGATTAAGTTATTTGGGTTTTGACTTGACGCGAAGAAGCGGCTTGGCGCCATTATCTGAAAAAGTTAAGGAAATAATTGAATTTCCTCGGCCGGCGTAAACCATGAAAAGAAAGTACGCTTCGTTTGTTGGCTTAACTCATCTTGCCGAATTTCCTTTACCGTCAAATTATACCGTGTTTTGTTGGTCATACAATCTAACATTGCCTTCTGCGTATAGATTATTTAAAGCGGAAAAAATATAGCCCCTCTAATAAAAAAAATCACGTGCGGTCTCCCGCAGCGCTGAGAAGTCTTTTGCCTAGAATATAAAACAAGCGATTCGTCACGCTTCCCGACTCAGGTTCCCGGTCGTCGATGCCCTCTCAAAGTGTACATTTATGCAAATCATTAAAGCTTTTAATACGCGCTAATTATGGTGACGATGAGAATGGGACTCCTTTTCCTTTTTATAGTGGGTCTTTTAAGTACAACAGAAAAAAGATATTTGCCCCCAGTAAAATAACTTTTATTGGCGTTAACGAAATTATTCAAGCCAAGATATGGAGCGCATTTTAGCCGGGAAAACAAGTGGTATCTGTACGTGTTCACGGGCGTTTGTATATAAGAATAAATCATGCTAATGATCGGTAGCCAAAATATATAATGCCTAGGGAATGAGGCGGAACTAGCTATTTGAGTACTTTAATTATCAACGATGGAGTTAATTACCGAAAATCAAAAGCCGCCTTATTAAAATATTATACTTTGCGCTAACTATATGTGCCCGCAGATGAGGATGACTGGCTAGCGAGAAAATGCCAGGCTTCAATATAGTGTAGTCTGTGACTCCGCCGCAACCGCATTTCAACGAACAGCCAATGGCAGCAATCGGTTCGAGAATACGATAGCGATGACGTATGGTGCCTCATTAACTTCGGTAAATGAATGGCGAAACGCGCGATCGATCTCTCGGTTAGAAATGAAGGCTGTGCAGTCGCGCTGAAGCGGCCAAATCGGAAATTTCCAAAATAAATTTAGTAACAACGTTTGATAAAAATGCCCAAAAAATTATTTTTCGAAATTCAAGCGAGATTTGGACTTTGAAGAAATTAGACAAGCACCAACAGTCAGATAAATACCTTAATGATCTGATGGCAAAGAGAGAGAAATTGTAAAGGCTTTAAAGATATTTAAATAAGACAAAATATTCTTTATTATATATTATATATATTATAATATTATATATATATATAATATCCCTATCATAAAAACAAATAAACTATACAAGTAACTGTCAAACCTGAAGAGAGTTTAGAATAAAAAAATATTAGCTCAGAACGTTTGAGATTGTCATCTCTTTTTTTAAAAGCATGTTTTGAAAATTGGTCCGCAAAAAAAAATTCTTCGTATTCGTAATTTTCAATTATGCTAATTAAAAGCAAATTTTTGTTACTCGGAGAAATAAGAGGAACATGATGCTGCAAAAAACAGCAATACCAATGAAAATTCAAAACAGAATGGACAGAATAAAAAAGCCGAAATAGCCCACCTCAATGACCACAATAAAGCCGCACACGATTGAAATAAAATTATTTTATAAAAACATTTCGTTAGAAAAATGATGCTAGTAAAAGCCGCTCTCTCTCGCATAAGAAGCGCCGAGTTATAAAAAATAATGTTATAATTTGTTAATGATGCATGGTTCAGCACATGCTCATTAATACATAAGAAATAAAACAGTTGTCCGCACGTGTACTTCAAGCATGATCAAAAAAAATATTATATAAACTATAATATATAAGTACAATAGGATATAGAGTAATGATATTATAGTAGATAAATAGTAGGAAGAAGTAGTATAAGGAGTAGGGTAATATATATAGAGTCTCTAATTACTAATATATACTATAATATATTATTATAATATAATATATATATTTATATATATTATAATATAAGTTTATAAATTTGATTAGATCTGCCCGTAGGCGTATTTGGGGTTTTTGTCAATTAATAGAAAAGAAAAAAACTTTAAAACGAACAAGTTTATTACTAACAGAAAGTTTCATGATATTTCACTGGTCTTTATTGAATTCATGTTTGGATATACAACCTTAAGCTTGTTCTTGACGGGAAACTGCGTTATAGAAGAGAGGATTTGAGGTAACACAAAAATAACTTTTTCTTTTTTGAAAAGCCCTCCTACGTAGTGTCATCCACTTTATACCAGAGTGAAGCCTTTACATCCGTCCCCCGTAGCATTTAGAACCTATTACACCTTAGAAAGTACCTTGATGTACTTGTCGCTGTGCCTCTTAAAGAAATAAATTCGGGTGAACATAAGTTTATATAAATATTGATAGTGACAGGTGGTGGTTCCATTCTGGGCTTCGTTACGAGGACCTACTTCCCGACGGACTGATTCCTGTTGAGGTCAAAATTTCACTCATAATTATATTATAGTTAAAAAAAAAAGCGATAATCCCTATAATATATTATGACTGGGAGAGGGTAACTCAAGTCTTAGGCAGAGGTTAAATTAACTCACATATTTAGGTAATTTGAGAGGATAAGTTAGATGATATTGAATGAAAGAAGAATAAATACAGCTAAGCTACAGACTAGGTTATGAACTTAACTGAAAAATAATTTTTTATCATTCCCAAACTTTCAATTTACCAATGTTCAAATTTGGCTTGAAGTAAACAAATTCACTACATCCGCGTGCATTATACTGTATCATCTTTAACGCAATGTGACTATCTATGTATCTTTTTGAAACGCAAAAGAGTCGAATTTCTCCTACTATCCCATTAAGTGTGTCTTCTGGTAGTAATAACATCACCTGTTAAATCAGAATTGATAGAATGTTACTTGCTTAATATTATGCAGCAACTTAGCTGGATAGTACTTATTTATTAGCATTGGATTAGAGCATGTCATATATTCGAACTGGAGTTCAGGTCATAGGTCTGATTAGGAAAAGGATCGTTTCAATATGTTGACGAAGGAGAATTAAAAAGCACTAGCACTAATATGCCTGAATAAAAGGGCCTACACAGTATTTGGGTCAAAAAATAAAGCCTACAAGGAAATACATGGCCCAGAATATTGAAATCTCTCCAAGCCCACTTTATCAGACTGGTAAATAAATACTATAATAAAATAACATATATATATATAAAATAATATATATACCAGAGATAATATATTGATATATACTATTACTCAGTATTGGTGTTGTATTCACTCTAAGTAAACAGCATTGCTACCTTAAGATAACAAAACAACGGCTCCTCAACTTCATAATTGGTGATATGTAAAGTATTATGAGTAGATATTATTAATTAATTTATGCTGAAATTAAAACCTTTAAGCGTAAGTGCAGACATCAAAAAAATAACTGAGAAAACATTTACATAACTCTCATCATTGTACAGGAATCACAAAAATGAGTCCCCAAGATTATTCAGTGAAAAAAAAAGGTATAATGCCACGATCATTTGAGGTCTCATTTTAAGAACGCTAGAATGTTGAAAAGGCCGACATGCTCTTTGGCGCAGTAGCACCGCTATTGCGCAGGCATTAACATCCGCACACCGTACAGAGTGTGCCAGAAGATTTAAAGCCGAACAGAGGTTTGGCCAGGAATAAAAATTCAACAGAGAGGCCCAGAAGGAAGCCCCCTACCATCCGTAAATTATAGACAAGAACGGAGACACGTCTTTATATGATGTTGGAAGAAGGAGAATAAAGAAAGACGTCATAGAAAGGAGTATAATACATGCATAGGCCCCCCCATAAATTTGTGCAGTATGCGAGTGCGGCAGACACATGTATTGAATGTCGGGCTACCAAATATACTAGCTTACCGCCGAAGCTATAGATCTGAAGGCCCCCTTTTTAAAGTCTTATAGTAGCTCTAGACCACGTCAGAATTCAACCGTGTCAAACCCTGTCTAACTTAGGCTGTCTGTAAACTCTCTAGAGGTAGCTAGGTAATACCGACGAAACACTAAGATAGTCTCTAGCTACCGCTGCTCAGTCATCATAACAACGCTTAGGCGTCAGCTCGACATTAGAAAATTCATTAAGCGAACGCTTCGTGATATTATCTGGCCGTATGTTAATGGAAATCGAGCTACCCCTAATATGTTAATATTAATAACTCTTATTAAGATAGAATAATATTATAGAAGAAGATGATAGAAAGTAAATATATTAAGAACACTTAAAAAAAAAAAAAAACTAATAAAAATTAAATAATTAAAAAAAAATAAAAAACAAAAATAATGAAATTATAAAAATAATAGAAAAAGAATACTAATTACCAGCTTTTCTTTCAGATGGTTGAAAAATTCGACGTATAAGCTAATGATACTAACAAGTAAAGGCTATGGTTATACGATAAAAGTCAGTGGATTCGAAAGACTCCGTTGCGAGTTTCCGAATGATTAGAGGAAGAGCCTAATGGTATTTATTAGGGGTGAAAGGGGTATTAACTTGATGATTTTTATCCCCTCAGTTAACTTTATAAGTAGCAGTAACTTGAGTTCTCTGACTACCTACTCTATCCTAATTAAATCTATTTTATATTATACAAATAATTGCTCAGTTAAGGGGTGTTCATTTGGACTTATATATATGAAGTAATAACCATTTGAATAAAGTGATGCATCGTTTATTTACTAATATAAAATTTAATATATATATAAAATTACTTTATATATAAAGCTAAACATAATATATGTATAAGTGTACTTAATCCAAGATATAATATTCTGGCTAAACTAACATAAATGATTGAAGAATAATAGCTGTATATAATATTATATATATATATATATTATAATATAATATATATATATATATATATTTATAATAATATATATAAATACGTCAGAAATGCCAACTATGATAGTAATATGGATGTGTTCATATAATTTAGGTTATAGCCGAAATAACTATTTATCTTTCATATATTACTTTCGTACTTATTTTTATATGCAAAAAAGGTTTAGCGCCACTAGTATGCTCAAGTTCACCGAGGCCTGCTCCGCAGACGATTATTGTACTACCTTCGCTAACCCAACGGGCATGCCTAATGGGATGTCTAACAGAGCGATAAACAAATAAAAAAAATAAACACTCCTTAATAGAGTCGAATATATATATATTTTATAAGTTTATTAATAAAGTCCAACTAATCAGAAAATTCTACTTGGTTTATTTGTATCGCAGTGATACTTATTAAAATATATAAAACTTGGTACTGGTTTTATATTAGATTATCAATTAGTTAGCTAACCCAGTCTCATTCTTCTACGACATTGGTTGACTTGCAAAAAATAAAAGGTCAATTCACTAAAATTGTCAAAGCATGGATAAGATTTCTGGACAATATTCTCTTTTCGTTGCGAAAGCGCAAAGCCTGAGGGCTTCAGTTCTTTTCTTATATTGCATTACACCATTATAGTAAATAATTTTCTCCGTGTAATCACGGGTTTTTATTCTTTTTAAATCTAGAAAAAGCATTCTTCAGCTCAACAGGAACCAGATCTCTTTAAAATTTTAGCAAATCTTTTGATGAAGTTCGTAAAAACGATCATTTCCATTTTTCAATTAATGTACTTTAAGAAATCAAGAGCTCCTTCAGGAATAAAACTTCTCTAGAATATTATAACTGAAAGTTTCAGATTTGAGTCTCAAATGTTAAAAAATGGAATATCTACAATTACAGTCTTTTCAAATGCACTGGGGGAGTAAATAGTCTATTAAATTTAAGAAGTTTCACTCTGGGAAACATTTGCTTCTCGATAACCTCTCTAAAGACTAAACGAAAACCTTTCTTTCCTCTAGAGCTGAGGATATATTATGTTCACCACACCTGAACGCAAGCAGCTTTTTATATGAATAATAGTCTGACATTTAAGTAATAGTGGACTTAAAATTGATTGCATCATGTAACGATGCCTGATACTTCGCTTTTAGACACCATCTACTATCAAGAAGCACATTCATGTAATAAATTACATAATAGTACCTACCCAAATATAATCTTCTCAGTAAATTTTGGAATGCTGTTTTTCGTGTGCCGTATGTTCCCAAGAAACAAACTTAGTTCTTGGTTCTAAACTTCTTTTCATTCCATCCAATTTGTCTTTATTGTGCGCTAAGCTCAACGTCACAGCTGTTTTATTGTGAAGAATGTATCAGTTGATTATACAATTGATGGATGAATTTCTTTTTAAATTAGTGTTATTCTTCAAATTAAGAAAACCAATTCCTACGTGATATACGGGTAAGATATCAAGTATCCTTGGTGCTCGGAAAAAAGTAGCCCAACGAATACAAAGTAGGAATCAGTCAAATAACCTTTGCAAACCTCCTGCTTGATCTCGTGTTCCTGGTGTTTTATGCTTTCATTTAGATTTTTCTTCAAAGCACTCTTAATACTAAAAGCTCTCTATGTTCTCAACATAAACCATGATTTACAGTTCTCGGATGTTTAATAATTTACCAATCTTTTGATTTAACCAGTTTCTATTGGCAACCGTTTTATTACCAAGTAATTTATTCAAATCAATACAGAGCATCGTCTGAGGAATTTTATGAAAAAAAGGTTGGATATTGAGTACATATTTCTAAAGAATTCATCCAACTTCTGGAATTATTAAAAAATACTGACTGAGTTCTGATCAAAATTATTTGATGCGTCAATAACAGTATAATAAAGTGTGCTTATTTGAATAAAACGTCTTTTAAAATACGTAATTATACGACCACTGACATGCTCCTCCACTCATAATCTGAGCTAGCACCATCATATAACTTTGAATACAATCAATTTTTACTGGACAGTTATTGTATTAAAATTGGAGTTATTAATTTGATCAAAATGATAAACGCTATCTATTGATTCTGTCCACTTTTATATAATTTCGTAATAGACTTTAACTATTTTGTTTCATCACTTCATTTTAAATATTTCCCGTCATATTATTGAAATCCTTGTTCCAAAATCGAGGATAGCTAATGTCTTAATGGTAATGGTTGTTCTGCGATTTATATTAAATAAGCCTATAATAGCTAGCTTGTGAAATCTCTTATATTTAATATGTGAATTCTTATAAATATCCCAAGAAAGGCAAAAATAAAATCATTGATAGTCATTATGAACAGTTCATTAAAAACGTAAACTGTTTTAAGTATTACTTAAAGTGAAGCTAATCTCTAATCATCTCATAACGCTATATTTAAGGATTAAAAACACCAGGATCAAGATAGATATAAAATAAATCAGAAAAATCCACTTTTACGTATCAGACCCCTTAAGAGTTCCCAAGAATTGCACAAAATTTATAGCTTTGATAATTCTTAAGTAAAAGTGTAGTCTATTTTTAGTAAACTTGTACTTGATTGGGACCAATTCAATCGCTTGTGAATCAGCCCAGAATCAATATAATTTTCTTTTATATTTACTTTTCCAAATACTGCTACTTAAAATAGCTACTCATTGTTATAATGACTTAACAGAAGCTTATGTTATTATATACCTATTTTGACTGAATAGATGGGCAAAACAGCACTCCAATTCTAGCCCATAGATCATCTCCTTCAAATAGCAAACATGGGAAGCAAAAAAGAGCATTTTTCTCTGAGGAGCCGCAGCCATATTGTTGTATAGTTGTTTTTTATTATATTGTCTTATATCTTATATAAATCCACGTTAAATTTTCGAGAGTACGATGATGTATTTTTAGTTAATAATTGCAGTTAATTTTATATAATTGTTAAATTAGCGTATCTAAAGCTTTTATATATATTTTAATTCTTAATAAAGCCTTGTTGAAAAACTTATTATTAATAATTAATACACTATTTTCATGTCAAATAATGAGCTGGTTACATAACATGTTAAAGAAATATTTAAATAAAAACAAATAAAAACTCCAAACACAAACTCACCTCCAAATTAATTTTGACTTGCACGACGTATAACGACAATTAAAAAGAAGATTAGAGAGGAGCTCATAGTATTATTAATATAATTATATAATTATATATAAGTATATATGTATTTGCTACTATGAAATCAATGTAAAAATTAACAAGAAAAATATATAATAGATAATATTATATTATATATATATAAAATTAAAAAACATTATAATTTATAATTTCATATATTATAATTTATATATATAATTATTAATATATAATATTATATATAATTATATATATATTATATAAAAATTTATAATATATATATATATATATATATTATATATAATTTATAATATATTAATATATATAGGCACTAATCCTAATATAAAAGGAAATTACATATCGTGGCGTTATATGCGAAGATCACGCAATTCTGCTGCTGGTGCATCCCTGCCACCTGTGACTTGTTACTAAAATCTCTACAATAGAAAGACCCTTAGATTTTCACAAGTTGCTTTTCTTTTATTTCATGTTAATTTATTTATATATACGTTATTTTTATATAATTTTCTTGTTAGATTTAGAGTTTCGAGCCGACGGTAATAGTACAGAGGGACGAAGTCCCCCCCGTCATCCCTACCCGCTGAGGCCGAGAGACCCTGACTCTTTCAAATCTTTGCAATTTAATCATGCATAAAATTCCTAGTAAAAAAAAAAAAAAAACTCTATATTATATATATATATCTATTGCCTTGAAATATCGAAAAAAAATCGTATTACATTTGTTATCATTTGTTACATATGTTACATATACCCTTTAAAGGATGGAGCCTAAAATATAATAATTATAATATATATAAAATTTAATTTATATATATAAATTATATAATATTAATATAATAAGATATATATATTATAATATATATATAATATATATATATATAATATATATTATATTACAATATATATTTAATTTATTTTAATATACTAAATATAAATAAATTAATATAATATATTAATAATATTAATAATTAAATATATATATTATGATATATATATTATAAATATATTAAATATATTAAATATAATAATATATAATATTATATTATATAATAATAATAATAATAATAATAATAAAAATTATAATAATGAATTAAATCAATAATAATAAATAATAATAATTAAATTAATAATATTAAAAAATTAATTAATAAATAATAATAATAAGAATTAATATAATAATCCAGTGTAAATAAGACAACGTTACGCCGAACCATTATATAGAATTCTCCAAAATATAATATAATATGATATGGTTAGTTGTAAAGCCCGTTTTTCGTAGTTGTGTAAGGGGCTAGAGCGTGTTGTATTATTCTTGTTTTCACGAATTTCTTTTTTGATACGAAAATAGTAATGCTATGAAGGATGTGGAGCATGTGCCGCAGACTGATGTTTTTTGTGTAGGCCCACGCCGTGTTTTTGTAGGATGACTCGTGATGTAGGAGATGTGTGTAGGATGGTGATGAAATAAGGTTTTGTGCTGTTTGGCTGACATGGTGTGTGTGTGTGTGGTGTGGTGTGTGCTGCTGCTCGTTTTTGGTCGATAGGATTTTTGTGTTAATGTCTGGTAGTATAAGCGATTGGTCTAAGGTATATAAACCAAAAATTTCGCAACCAAGATATCTGCAAAAAAAAAATTAGCTAGAAAAAAATTAGGATCAACAATGATGTAATAATTTTTGCCCAAAAAATGCATTTGTTTTTGTGGCAAAGGAAAAAAAAAAATAAAAAAGACTTTCATGAAAAATAAAACTAGAAATACTTTCGAAAATTATTCATTTCCCTAGAAAATAGATGCTTATAACAAAGGTGTAGAAGAGGCGGATAAGCATCAATTAAATTTTATTATTTCTTTTCTTTTACAACTTTATTAAGGTATTTTAACAAATGAGATCATTTTTTTATTTATTGACTTAAGGGTAGAAGAAAGGCCCACTTGGTGTTATAATTATGATATTCATTTCGTGTTCTTTGTCAGAAATATTTGTATGATATATTCACAAATTTTAAGTCCTTTATTAAAACATTTCTAAACACAAAATTCCATATATGTGATTAGATGATTATGGCTAGTAGTCTTTACTACGTGTAGGCCGTTTGGTGAATTTTGCTATTGTGTTGGTATACACACCTTCTATCTGTAAGTAATCTTCCTTATTGTATTGCAATCATTTTAAAATGGTTTTTAACTTTTTTAATTTTTCAGCTTGCACCAATTGGAATTGTTTTGAAAGATCTGTGACATCCAGTTTGTGATTGTGTGTGTAAATTAAAACTACATCTTTATATCTAAATAAAACTCGCAACACAGTATATTGGCATAACCCTAGAGGTGTATGGTATATAACTATATAGCAGCAGCCATTGCTTAGGGTTACTGGGAATTGTTGAAATCATGAGTAGAAGTTTTGAAAAAGAAATATATATAGAGATGTAAAAAGTGTTTTATTTGTATCATTAGTGAACCAGTGTTTGTAGAAAATCAGTTTGAAAATGGTTCAGTTATTATATTTCATAGGAACATAGGAAAAAGATAGACAGGAAAAAGCCACGATGGAGCCTATACAAATGACGGTCCCAGTATCCACAATGCACCCTTTCAAGGTAAACTCTTTGTGTGGAACTTAAACTCAAAGAGAATAAAAATAAAAATATAAACTTATGCTAAGTATATACTATACATGCAATTTTTTTCTATAATCAGAAACATCGCTATGAGTTTCAACGTTTTTATAATTAAACCACCCTGCACGAAAAACCCGACCAGGCATAGGCCCTAAGTTCAAAATATACTATATTATATACCCAACCCATCCATATATATCAAGCCGATTAATTATTTATTCAATTTACTTAAAAGTGTTATTATTTGGAAGTAGTAACCTTACGGTGTAAAAACCTTACACCTTTACTTAATATAAAATCAATATGCCCTAAAGTGATATGCAATGATTAATTTGTTTGTTTGCCACCCTAACATTTTTGTCCTGTCCCCAATTACTACCCCACAAAAACAATATTTCTTGTCCCAAATTGCCCCACTTTACCTTTAAAAAAAAAAAACTGAAGACGATATACCTAACAGGGTTTCAAGATGTTGTATTTGTAATGTAGCTTCCAAAGGTGCCCTTTACTATACTTCAGATTAGTACATAATCTTCAAGATATTAAATAGTGTAATTATTTTTTACAAGTAGTAATTCTTATAGCAAAATTATGCAATGTATTGCAAAATTATATATTTTATTATATAAGAAGAAAAAAATCACAAACGGAAAAATAAAAAAAAACGTTTTATATAAAACTTAAACTCCTATAAGACATTTATCCTACATTATAAAGTATTAATTTAAACTAGATGTAGTTTAAGAGTTTTATTATGAACCCTGTAGTCCCCAATTATGCCTCAAATGTCCCCTCAAGTGCCCCATGTATGTCCCCAATTACCCCACTTAACAGAAGATAGTCTGGAATTTTCCAGTCTGCCGGAATTTGACATTAGTTCTGGGTTTCGGCATATATGCTACCGCGTAATAAGTATTCAAATAATTTGTATATATGTAATAATTGTAATTACATGTGCCCTTGATAATTTAAAAAAAAAATTTGCTTGGATAGGATATATTTACGATTTTCCATTTTTTATCTTTTAACAATATATTATTATATAAGTGAGCTATGCCTTGTATATGTTATTATCAATACACTATGCATACATACCCTTACAGTATTATGAAAGAAAGTTTATACTCAAGTATCCTTCAAAAGAGATTAATAAAACTAATTAAATGTCAAAATTTTAAAACTACAAAAAAAATATTAACGGTAATATTAATGAATAATAATATGATATATTATATAATAAATATATATAAGATATATAAGTTAATATATATAATATAATATATAATATAATATATATAATATTAATAATATATATATATTAATAATATTATTGAATATATATATAATAATTTATAATATAATATATATATATATATATTTATATATATAATATAAATATATATAATATATATATTATATATATAATAATATATATAAATTATATAATAATATTAATAAATAAATTAAATATATATAGTAAGATATATTAGATATATATATCTACGTATGATATTATAATATATATATATTATAATATAATATATAATTAATATATATTAATGTGTAAATATAATATTATTCCTAACATAAATATATTCTGATATGTAATAGAAGAATATGGATATAATACTTGGCTACTAAAAATCATTTATGATAAACTTCACAGAACGATGCTCATATCCAAAAATAATCCCAAATTATCTGATTGTTAGAAGAATATGGAATAAACTTGGCACTAAAAATATTTGCTCTATGAGATGTGAGAAGTTTTCTAACTGTCCTACCTCAATTAACTACATATCACATTATTAATTACAGGCTACTATAACTCTATAACAGCAAACCTATACTAATACCAGTATAAGTGCTATCCACAAATATTCATTACAAACACAGAGAACTAAAATATACTACTGTGTCAAATTAACCTAATCGACACTAATAACCCACAACTTAACAAACTCATAAGCTAACTAATAATACTAACCATAAAAATTGATCAACACAAAATACACCATAAAATATAAACACAACAACCACATAAACCCAATATTTTTTCAAACAATAGCACGTAAATCCAATTGAAAATAGAAAATTAATTCAGGAACATTATCATGTAGTTGAAATAGTTATACATTAAACAGAATAACTGATATAGCTACTGTAATTCAGCCCTTATATATAAGTAACTTGCAATAGTTATAAATTAAAAAGAAATAACCTTATTATCATCTGCTGCTGCTCTGTATTGAAAGATAGTACATACCTGAATCATCCCACACTACAGAATTTACACAACCACGATGAATATCAAGTGTTTCCAATACTGACATGCGTTGTAAAAATGTTTCATTTCCTATATCAAAAGAAAATATTGGGCTCATAATAACTTTTTAAACCTATGATGCTGTTAAACCCATTACTTTATAATTTGAACTGATTATTCAGTTATATTCAAAATTAATTAACATTTAAAAATTTAAAAATAAATACAAGGTGCTTCCAAAAAGTTTGGGGGCAGACTATAAAACAAAAGTTGCTACCTGTACTTTTTAGTTTCCACCATCTTCTCTGAAGTAGTTCCCTTGAGCATCTATACAGCGATTCCCGCATTTTTCCCATGCTCCCAAGGATCCCAGAAAGTTCTCAAGTGTGAGTGTGTTGAGGACCTTCTGCAATTCTGTCTGGATCTCCTCGATTGTTAAAATGAAGCCCTTTCATTCGTAATTTTATTTTTAGGAACAAGAAAAAGTAACAGGAGACAAGGTTAGACGAATCGGGTGTGTGTGGAATCACTGTAGTGCTTTTGGAAGTCTGGAATTGTCCAACAAGTGATGTGTGGGCAGGTGTGTTGTCATGGTGTAGAAACTAATTGTTGTTCTTCCACTTGTTGGATGTTGTCTCTGAATGCACTCTCTCAGCCGCTTCAAAACTTCACAGTAAAACTTGCCACGGAAAGTTTGAACAATAGTGTTGAAAAAAATTATTGACATAGACTTGACATTGCTGCAAACCTGACATGTTCTTTCAGTTGAGGTGAATTTGGTAAGTGACTGCTGCTTAGTCTTAGGATTATAACCGTAAAACCATGATTCATCACCAGTTACGATATTGGAGATGAAGTTGGGGTTATCTCTGGCTTGTTGTTTGTGCTCCATACAGACAAATGCAAGATATGCGGTTGACCTCTGTTCATTGCTCAGCAGTCTCGGCACAAATTTTGCTTAAATGTGCCTCATGTTCAAAATGTCTGACAAAATGCATTGAAAATTCCATATGACTGTCCTACTATCTCACAAACATTGTGGATAGTTTCTCCTACAACCTGAACAGATAACCTCGTGAACTCTTGCTATGGTTTCCGGCATGGTCTATGTTGATGGCCATTTGGAAAGCTAATGGTCATTAACATAAGTTCGTCTGTCCTTCAAGCATTTGTACCATAAATAGGTTTTGCTCATGGCATTCTCTCCAAAGACTTCCTGTAGCATATATGTTTTTTTTTTCAGTTAGAAACAAAAGTTAATGCAGATTCTTTGTTCATTAAAATCTGTCATATCAGTTAAAAAAAAAAATAAATAAAAAAAATGCCAAATCAATGAAAGCCACCCTTCCAAAATCGCACTAAACAAAAAAAAAAGCATCCTTTCTGCTGTGTGGCAGTTGGCATAACGATTCACAAAACATACTGCTCGCCAAATCTAGTGGCAGAAGGGCATAGTACATCCAGTTGGAGTGAGCTATTCAAATTCCCCAAACTTTTAAATAGCACCTCTTACAGTAGGAGTGTCTGTAATACTTATTATTAAACTAATAATATATTATCAAACAAAAGTTATCAGTTCTTTAATTTTGAAAATTACACTGGTCAACAATGATTCAGCTAAATGTTCAATTTTATGCATTTTTGGTGCTGAATCCCAGTATGATGTCAGAATATCTCTAACAGCCTCAGTATTTTCAGCATTCATCAAGATGAAATTCTATTTGCATAGCACAATTTGAATTTGAAATTATAATGCACCATCATAAATGCAAATAATTTGCAAATATAGAAACATCTGGCAACTGGAGGCCAGCATCTCTTGAGAAACATCACATATAAAACAGTATGCATTTGAGCTTGATGGAATAAGCAAGAACTTAAATGTAATTATCATGTGCGTAAGCTTTAATGTTGCAGTCAGTTTTTCATGTTTTCATTTTAATACTTTCTCTGTAAGGCTAGAGTGTGTGCATATAAACATTAGTGTGTGTTTATATTTTAATATTCTCTCTCTCTGTAAAGCTAGAGTGTATATATATATATATATATATATATATATATATATATATATATATATATATATATATATATATATATATTATATATATATATATATATATATATATATATATATATATATATTTATATGGTTGGACTCTATAATAGGTTAGGTTAATTTAGGTTAAGTTTGCTAGTTAGGTTAGTTAGGTTGGGTTAGGTTAGGTTAGGTTAGGTTACCCAAAATTTAATGTATTTACACTCTTTAAATTATTAAAATAATGATACATTAATTATTGATTTTCGCTCTGGAGTCAACCACTTATAAATAGCCTATATATATATATATATATATATATATATATATATATATATATATATATATATATATATATGGTTATATATATATATATATATATATATATATATATATATATATATATATATATATTGTTATTTATAAATTTATAAAATAACTTATTCAAATCTAAACATTTTATTAAACCAACTAGTTTCAGGTGAATCCAACATCTACCCATTATCAAGGCTTGGATTATACTGAACAATATAAAAAAAATTTTAATAAATAACACTTAAATAAACTACATAAAGTTATATATAATAATAAATAGAAGAAAATTAACAAACACAAGATAAACATTAAATATTTAGTTGTAAATTTCTTCATTTAGCTGGGAGGAGGTGCCAACATAGCAGTGATCAATTTTGAAACTAAAATATTGGATTTGATTTGCATAGGGATGATTTTTCTGAAGAGAATGAGCCTGATCCCAGAATATGGGATGTAGGCACCAGCCTATAGGAGATACTAGGCTCAGCATGAATAGACTACAGTAGTTTTTTTCCATAGGCACAGTCTGCCCTGCACTTGTATTTGTATATCACTGATCAACATAAAGGTAAAGGAGTTTATCTTTAACTTTGAAGAATTTTCCAATTTATTTTCATTTAAAAAAGCTAATCTGAAGTTGAACTGGGAGTAATTTGATTTTAATATTCTTCAAAGTTAAAGATAAACTTCCTTTACTTTTATGTTCATCAGTGATATACAAATACAAGAGCGGTGACTGTGATGCCACCTACATAGGAAAGACTACTTGTAGTCTTTCTATTCGCATTGCTGAACATAAAGGTATCTCCTACAGAACTTTTTTGGAACATTTGCACCATCCCCATATTCTGGGATCAATTCTCATTCTCCTTCAGAAAATCATCCTATGCAGGTGTGATTTAAATTCAATATTTTTGATTTGAAAGAGAGTCTGACCCCATTCTTGGAATCTTATATATTTAAAATTACTGGCTCCAAATCTGAATGAAATTTACAAACTGAAAATATTTTAATACTGAAGTAGAGTTTTGTCGCTTAGTGATACTTTTTCTATATATTGGCAATTATTACTTTTCTTCTATATATATATATATATATATATATATATATATATATATATATATATATATATATATATATATATATATATATATATATATATATATATATATATATATATATATATGGTGGAGACCAAATGACAAGGAAATGAATAATTACGGTCACTCGACCTGCACAATGAGAAATTATGATTTATTACAAAATATTCAGGACTTAAGAGAAAATGAAAAAGAAATTATCTACCTGATGGTGATATCATGAAAGCCTCTTTGCATCTACGCAAAGTCTGAGATCCTATGAAGAGTAATCCAGGCTTTAGTTAACTGCCAGGTAAATAAAAAGGGACCAAGGGCTTACTCTGAATGCTGCCTGTATTGTGATATGTGCAGATCACTGGTAGAAGAATAGGTTTTTTAGGAATAGGAAAGGAGAATAAAAGAGGAGTAAAAGGATAGGTTTAATTTTCACATATATACAAACAAAAGTAGAAGGGTTATGGTTATTTACATTCATCAGTTATCCGGGTTAATTAATGGGATAGCTTTATAAGTCAAGAATTTAGAAAGCGATATAAAACTCCAGTATTCTTTAGGAGTATGCTTCCTAATTTTTATAATTTCAATAAGCTTAAATAATTAAACTATTCCATCTGTGAGGGTGTTCCTGATACAGGGAGTATACACTTGGGAACAACCACAACGGAGATAGAATAACCTTATACTGGGGGTAATAAACCCACAATTTGTGACATATAGTTATATTAGTCACACGGTGGCTTTGTTATGATTACGAGGAGAATTTGGACTCATCTTAAGATTTCCTATGGTTTGACCTAACGTTAAACTTGATCAAAAATATAGATTTCCGGAGAATTTCTTTGGCCCAATATTAAGATTTGAAATAAGATCTAAAAATAAGATGAATCTTGAGAGGTCTATAATGAAGACCTAATGATAAGACCAAAAAATAAGATTTCTTGACCAAAACAAAACGTGACCTAAGACAAAGACCCTGTAAAGATTACAGGAATTAGATTTGTGAATTGAAATTATTTAAGATATTTGAATTTTAGACCATTAATTAAAAGATAGTTATTTAAAGATATTAAAATAAGAGAACTTACCCTAACGATAAGGACGTCAGTGAGGGATCTTGTGTGAATGAGTCAAGAGAAGTACAGTCTTTGACGAATATCACCTTTGGAAGGTACTGTAATCAAAAGGGGAATATGATGAATATCAGTACTCGTCTTATTTAATTTTAATATTATACTAAATTAATTAAATTATAATTTAATCTTAGATTAAAACATGATCCACTGACCTGTTATAATTATGATCCTAGTATGGATATGTAAGATTGTTTTCCTAAGTTCAGAGTTCATTGACACATCAAGAGTAAGTAAAAATCATCTATGTTTGGACACTTTGGCAAACAATGTTGCTTTAATTGTTATCATAAACATAAATTATGTCCAAATCAGAAATATACTAATCATAAGAATGATTACTGAAAGATAGAAATATTGGTTTATTTATCCATATAAAACCTAAGAGTAAAGAATAAGCAAATAAAAAATAATGTATTCATACAGTTTAACATTAATCATTGAATGTAAAATCTTATTCTATGTCAGAATAAGATTTCCATTCTGACTTAATAACCTCACTTTGAAGCTAACTTCTAATACAAATGTGTGCATTTGACCTGGACTCCACAATCACCCCTACACTCTTCCCCACTAAGCCTAAAACCCCACCTTACTTTCGAAGGCATAACAAATGACAGAGCATAAACTTAATTTTCCGAGGTAGAGATAGAGGATGATTTGGTATATTTGGAGGCAGGTGTCTAAATTCATTAAACACCACAACAACCATTAGAATGATTATTAGAATCTGTAGGTTCTACTATTAGTAAGTTATACCTTACAAACTATACCAATTAATTGAAACAAGATATGACAGGTAAAGTATGGAAAGTAGGAAGTAGGAAGTAGGAAAGCAGCGAGGCTTCTTGGGAGATGTGAAATACAGAAAAAATATATTAGTATTTTGGAACTGGTAATAAATGGATTTATTAACATTATTTTTCGTCGAAGTAATAATCTTTAGATAATAATTTTATAATTAGAATATAAATAATAACTTATATATAACATTATCAACTTAAAAGTAGGAATTTTTATGGTCCATGTTAACCATTCATTAATAACTTTGGTTAAAAATAACTGTTATAAGTATTGCAATCCCACATATCAGTAAATTGTGACATATTGGGGATGTTTTGTTTTGAGTAAGAGCACTTAGATATCGGCATCGATTATATAAAATACATCCCCTTCATCTATGCTGTACAACATAAGATAAAGGCGATGTGATTGCACAAACAATATAGGAATGAAATTATTAATTATTTAATAACTTTATACGTTACCACCTGATATTTTCTGCTGCTCCAGGATCTTCAGACGATTGCTGCATAGGCCTCTAAAGACATTATCTAAAATATGAAACTAACATCCTCCTACTCGCTTGCAACGTCGTCATTAGCCATGACCACGAGTCAAGGTTTCGGAGGAAAATATATGTATTGCTATAAAAGGTGCAATATAATGCAGGAATAGACATACTATATATTTTCTTCATATATATATATATATATATATATATATATATATTATATATAATATATTTAATATATAATATATAATATATATAAATATATCATAGATATATAATAATATATATATATATATATATAGTATATATATATATATATATATATATATATATATATATATATATATATATATATATATATATATATATATATAATATAAAAAATATATATAATAATATATATATATATATTATATATATAATATATAATATATATATATATATATATATATTATAATAATATATATATATTATATCCGCAAATATATATATACCATTAAACTTATGAAACAAAGGTATATGGGAAAGGGATAAAACATTTAAAGTTCCATGTTTCCCCTGTTTATGTTAACTATAAACTTGGTTAACTATTAAGAAATTTTTATTATATTTTTATTATACCATTGTTGGTGAAAGACTGACTCTTATCATTGATTATACATTCGAGTTTGTTGTTGTCGAGTCGTCTGATTAATCTTCTTAAGGTTAGATCGGGGAATAAGTGATTGTCTTTAAGAGCTGCAGCTCCCAATACTACTGGGGCTAGCATCCTTTCTTCAGGGATTATTAAGAATTTTATGGGTGTAGTTGAGAAATCACTATCAAACAAATGTAATGGAATATCTACGTATGAATCCATTGAAACAGTGTGATTATGTGATAGACCGCTGACGGCGTGTATTTCAATGTCTTTAGAAGGTTTAATAAGATGTTTCAATTGTTGGGGAATGGCTTCATAGCTAACAAAGCTAATACTGGCTCCAGTGTCAACAATACATTTTTCAAATTTAAGACTATTTTGTTCAAAAGCCACGGATATCGTTAACTGATTAGAGGTGTACTGTCTACAATTTACAGTTACAGTTCGTATATTACTGTGTAATTCTTTAGGAGTTTCAGTTAAAGTTACAGGAAGTGCGGTGTGTATTTTAATGAGTGTTTCTGGGATCAGAAATTAAGGAAGAAGACATTTCTTTGATTTGTGAATTGTGAGTGAACGTTTCCATGTTCATGAATGGAAAATGTGATAAGGAATCTGTGTTTGACTTTTTCTCCACAGGTGGACTCAAAACAGTTGAACTTAATGTTTTTAAAGAAGGACTATATGGTTTAGGTAAACAAAGGTTAGATGAATTAGAATTAGGTAAACAAGGGTTAGGTAAATTCGAATTAGTATCCTGAGAATGACTAGAGGACAACGGACACTCGTTCCATCGACGTGGACTTTGTTCCGTTTTTGGAAGAGATTTTCCGTAATATCCTTTTTTAGGAGTATGTTCAGGGAAAGACTTAGGAGTATTAGTGTTCAGACAGTTTGGCGTGTTTGTTGAAATGGAGGGTGTTGAGGACACTTCATCCCCGGGTGAGGACCTCTGCAAAAGGGACAAACAGCCTTGCGAACTTTCTGTGAGAAAGATGTTGGAAGTGATTTACGTGTTCTGCAGTCAGCCCTAACATGGCCTTTCTTTTTGCAGTAACTACAAATTCCCAGATATTTGTAGCATTCACGTATCTGATGACCGATCTTTTTACAAAAATCACAAACTAGGGTCTTACGATCAACAGAATCTAGGTAAGGTATTTCAGGAGTAAATATTTGGTTATGTTCACGTTGGGAATTTCAACGATGATCACGAAAAGGGCGACTACCACTGTGATTGTTAAAAGAAGAGTTGTGAGCTGTGGGATTCTTAAAAGAATGTGGCTTTTTAGGAAAAGAGTTTTGTGCAAAGCCCTTGGAAGAGTAATAAGTGTTTTTAGATTTCTTTCCTTAATGTTCTGTGTTCTGGGGATAGTTAAATGGGAAATTTGAAAATTCTTTGTTATGGGTGTCTAGGAACTCAGCATACCCCACGATATCTGCCCAAGGAGTACGCCAATTTTTATTGAGTTCATACATCTTTATATACTCTTTAACATCTTGTTCTATGTTTGTAGGAAGGCTACATAAAAATGCAGTTCGGAGAGATTCGTGTCCACTCATGTCTAGACCATGATAAGCATGGCTAGCCAAACGTTCTAATCTGTAAGCAAACAGACGAATACTCTCATTTTTATATCGACGGGCAGAGCGGAATGTATGTAATAGGGATTCTTTCCTTTTTCTCTCCTCCTCCTCATACCATTGGATGAGGGTCTCTCAAACAGAGAAATAATCTCTATCGTCCTTGGTGACAAGACAACAGACATTAAGGAAGTGACTGTCAAGGTGTCTGCCGAGTAAATTTAACCATTTGTGATAAGCTGTGGGATAATGAAGTTGACAGTAAGCCTCAAAATCCACTAAATAAGTTAGGAAATTTTTACCAGTTTCTAGTTTATATGTACCAGGGTCTACCCCTTTAAGATTCTGGGAATTCTTGATCAATGAACTCAAGAGCAAGATGGCTTCCTCCATCATATCTATTTTTTGCTTCATGATGGGACCTGAATACATATTTGTGTCTGGTTTTTGTCTAGAATAAGAAGAAATAGGAATTAAAGGTCTGGGAGAATATAAACGTTCCGTGGTCTGTGCATGTCTGCGTTGAAAAGGCAGATTACATTCCGAGTTACGTGGGTACGAATTTGATTTATGTGGTATGTGTGGAGGATTTAAACAATGAGAATCCTCCAAATCTGCAATTAAAATGTTCGAAGAATGATGTGATGGTTGAAGACCATGTAAATTCTGTGAGTGTTGTGATGGTTGACGACCATTTTGGGGACCGAAACATTTTGGGTACCTAGCCAAAGCTATTGCCTGTTCATGATCAGCAGGTCTTTGAAAATTAAGATTAAAGTTAAGCAAATCCCTATCTGAATCTAAAAGAGTAGTTCCCTCTTGAGAGTGAGAATCTATCAAATTATTAGAAGTGATCTCTGGAGTCTCATATTCAGTTGACGCATCCAGATAATCAACAAGTTTCGAGTCACCAAGGGGATCGCTTTGTTCAGTCATTTTTTTAAAGATTTTTAAGGAACTTTATGGGTAATAGTTACAGTTTTTTTTACTATTACTATAATAAAGTAGTAATTTATCACTACATCAAATTGTAAATTTTTCACTGTTGTGCAAAGGAGATACCTCAAATACCTGCCTTAACCCTTTCAGGACTAATGGTACTTTAAAATACCGTCTTTTAAAAAGACTGTTAAATTTACTATTTTACTAATTACTCTCTTAAGTGCTGACGGTATGCTCAAGAAAGGATGAAATTTTTGTTTTCTTGTGATATCTGGCATCTTTTTTTTGAAATGTAAACAATATATGCGGTTTTCCTAAGATCATGCGTCAAATCCCTCTCTCAAAGTTTGCTGCGATTTTGATGAAGTTTTTATAGTGTTAGAAGGTAAGTTCTGATGTTTTTATTAAATTACTTTTTAGATAAATTGTATATAGATTTAATGTACTTGTTACAATATCTAGTCGGAATAAAATAACAACGACTAATTCATTTCGTTCATTTTGTACTGGTTTATTCAAAGAACCGTCAAGTTAGGAGGTTGCCAAATTTTCATTTTTTGGGGGGAAACTATTATATTTGATTTTAATTTCTAAGAAATTTTTTGAAATAAATAAGTGCTATGATTATATATATAATATATATTTATATATATATATATATACTATATATATTATATTAAATATATATATAGTAATATATAAATAATATATATATATATATATACACGAGCTCTCCCATTCCTTAGCACTCCCTGTCCCTCTCTCATCTCTCTCTCTCCACTTCTCCTCTCTCTCTCTATATATAGTATATATATATATATATATATATATATATATATATATATATATATATATATTATATATAATATATATATATATATATATATAATTATATATATTATATATATATTATATATAATATATATATATATAGTTATATATATATATTAGTGATGTCACGGATATCCGCATCCGCAGATGAACAAAACTTCACATTCGTACATTTCAATAACTATATATATATATAATATTATATATATATATATAATATATATATATTATATATATATATATATTATATAATATATATATATATTATAATATATATATATGATTAGTGGTTGTCACGAGATAATCATCCCGCGGATTTCAAAAAATTCAATTCGATGACATCACTAATATATTTTTTTTATATATATATATATATTATAATATATATATATAATTATTAATATATATATATAATTATAATAATATATATATATATATATATATATATATATATATATATATATATATATAATATATATATATATAAATATAATATATATATAATATATATATATATATATATATATTAATATATTAATATATATATACTATATATATTATATATATATATATATATATAATATATATATATATTATATATATAGTATTATAGTATATATTATATATATTCCATATCCATAGATGAGTACTCATAGAAGAAAACCAATAATAAATGATGTCGCTCTTGATGTTCTTTTAGATGAAATCCCTTCTGACTATGAAGATGGGACGGACCAAGAAAGCGAATCTGAAGATGAGAGCTCTTCAATGGATCCGTTATCCAAAGCTTTAGATGAGGAAACTGTTGAATACGATTCTATTCAACAGCACGAAAAATCCAGGTGTGTAATAATTGTTAATCCTAGTGATCTACAGAATACTTCGGAATCACAACAACATCAAATAAATGAAATTGAAGACGAAACATTCAGTAAAGTAAAACGCAAATGGAAGAAAAAGGAGGAGGCCTCAAAAGTTTGTGACTTTTCAATTCATCAGGGTTATACAGAGTCTTATTTCACTAACTGTAAAAGCGCTACAGATTTTTTCTTGAAATTTTTAGACGCAACACTGGTAGAACATATTTGCTTTCAAACCAATTTATATGCTACCCAAAAATTTTTTAATTTAAATCTTGGTTTAGATGAAATGTATGTATTTATAGGATTAAATATATACATGGGATACGTAGTTATGCCATCGTATAAAAATTATTGGTCTACTTCAGTAGACATGAAAAATGACTTTGTTTCTAGTCACATGACCAGGGATAGGTTTTCAAATATTTTAGGATACCTGCATGTAAATGACAACTCAAAAATCAAAGATCACCTTGGTGAAAAATTGTATAAAATTTCCCCATTAGTATTAATGTTAAATGAAAAATTTAAAAATTTATATTCTCCAAAGAGAGAACTTTGTGTTGATGAGTCTATTATACTTTTCAAAGGTAGAAGTTCAATGAAGCAGTATAACCCTATGAAGCCAATAAAGCGTGGCTACAAGATATGGTGTTTAGGCGGAAAAAGGAGCCCAAACGGAAGGAGATGGAAAGGTACAATGTTCGACAGATGATTAATAAAAAAGAGGAAGAGAGAAAGAAAAAAGATGAATTTGGAAGAGATGTTGTTTTGAGGGAAATTCGACCATCAAGGTCTCGATCTCACTCGAAGGGTGGGGGTAAAAGATCGAAAATACATATGCCTGTGGTACAATTCGATCAACACGGAAAGATTTTCCTTCCATGGAAGTGGATTCCAAGCTTGAAAGAGGTCAGTTTGATTACCGTTCCACAGATCAAGGGATCACTGCTTATAAGTGGAAGGACTCAAAATCTGTTTATCTTGTATCAAACTTTCACGGTATCGAAGAAACAACGATGGCAAAGACAATCAGAGATGGAACAAAGATTGTTGTTCCATGTCCAAATAGTTCAAGATTACAATAAATTCATGGGAGGTATAGATAAGCATGACATGCTTCGTGGTCTTTATGGAATTGATAGGAAAAGTAGGAAATGGTGGCACAGGTTGTTTTTTGGATTAATAGACATGGCAGTAATTAACGCTTATGTAATTTACTGTGATGCTAATGCCAAGATTCCATTACTAGACTTCAGAAGGAATTTGGCAATGGTGCTCGTTTCTAAAGGCATTGTAAAGCTTCACTCAAAGAAGAGGAGGAAAATTTCATACTCTGTACCTCATGATGTAAGATTAGGCAACAAAGGGACCCACTGGCCAATATTCCTTGAAAGTAAGGGAAGATGCGAAGTATGTTCTTCAAATAAAATTCAGTCTCGCCCATATTCTATTTGCAGAGCTTGTAGGGTGCACCTATGTGTTAAATAATTCAAAAATTGTTTTTAATATTTCATGAAAGAAAATTACAATGCGTTTTAATTATATGCCTACGTAATTTTTGCTTTCATCAAGAATTTTTTTTTTTTTTCAATAGTCCCTCTTTATATTATATATATATAATATATATATATATTATATATATATATTATATTATATATGTATATATATATATATATATATATACAACTATTATATTATATATATATATATTATATATATATATATATATATATATATATATATTATATACTTATATATTTATTATATATAATATATATCACTATATATTAATATTAATTAATATAGATTATAAATATATAATATATTACCTATATATATATATTGCCTCCAAAATCTCTCACAATATTTTAATTTTTATATTTTTGCGATAATTCTGCATACTTGACTCATTGTATACTAAGGACGGCAGTTGAAAATGAGCGAACTTTATGGGTAATAGTTACAGTTTTTTTTACTATTACTATAATAAAGTAGTAATTTAATTTTACTTCAATAAATTTCCTTAATGGAAAATTTATTAATGGTAAACAAGGAGTTCTTTAATACATTCCTTTTAGACTCATTCAAGCTTAAGGAAGAATGCTCAGATATAAGACAGTATGGAAGAATTATAAGGATATCTTTTAATTATACTGTGCTGTGTTGTGAGGCGACGTGTGGCGAAGTGATCTAAAATCACAATCCAGTGGCTAGCAATGAACAAGACACGTGGTCCCTGTTCGGGCGCCACTTTTTATTTTCTTGTATTTATGTGGTGGAGACCAAGTGACAAGGAAATGAATAATTACTGTCACTCGACCTCCACAATGAAAAATTATGATTTATTACAAAATATTCAGGACTTAAGAGAAAATGAAAAAGAAATTATCTACCTGATGGTGATATCATGAAGGCCTCTTTGCATCTACACAAAGTCTGAGATCCTATGAAGAGTAATCCAGGCTTTAGTTAACTGCCAGGTAAATAAAAAGGGACCAAGGGCTTACTCTGAATGCTGCCTGTATTGTGATATGTGCAGATCACTGGTAGAAGAATAGGTTTTTTAGGAATAGGAAAGGAGAATAAAAGAGGAGTAAAAGGATAGGTTTAATTTTCACATATATACAAACAAAAGTAGAAGGGTTATGGTTATTTACATTCATCAGTTATCCGGGTTAATTAATGGGATAGCTTTATAAGTCAAGAATTTAGAAAGCGATATAAAACTCCAGTATTCTTTAGGAGTATGCTTCCTAATTTTTATAATTTCAATAAGCTTAAATAATTAAACTATTCCATCTGTGAGGGTGTTCCTGATACAGGGAGTATACACTTGGGAACAACCACAACGGAGATAGAATAACCTTATACTGGGGGTAATAAACCCACAATTTGTGACATATAGTTATATTAGTCACATGGTGGCTTTGTTATGATTACGAGGAGAATTTGAACTCATCTTAAGATTTCCTATGGTTTGACCTAACATTAAACTTGATCAAAAATATAGATTTCTGGAGAATTTCTTTGGCCCAATATTAAGATTTGAAATAAGATCTAAAAATAAGATGAATCTTGAGAGGTCTATAATGAAGACCTAATGATAAGACCAAAAAATAAGATTTCTTGACCAAAACAAAACGTGACCTAAGACAAAGACCCTGTAAAGATTACAGGAATTAGATTTGTGAATTGAAATTATTTAAGATATTTGAATTTTAGACCATTAATTAAAAGATAGTTATTTAAAGATATTAAAATAAGAGAACTTACCCTAACGATAAGGACGTCGGTGAGGGGTCTTGTGTGAATGAGTCAAGAGAAGTACAGTCTTTGACGAATATCACCTTTGGAAGGTACTGTAATAAGGGGAATATGATTAATATCAGTACTCGTCTTATTTAATTTTAATATCATTATACTTAATTAATTAAATTATAATTTAATCTTAGATTAAAACATGATCCACTGACCTGTTATAATTATGATCCTAATGACCTGTTATAATTATGATCCTAATATGTAAGATTGTTTTCCTAAGTTCAGAGTTTATCGACACATCAAGAGTAAGTAAAAATCATTTATGTTTGGACACTTTGGCAAACAATGTTGCTTTAATTGTTATCATAAACATAAATTATGTCCAAATCAGAAATATACTAATCATAAGAATGACTACTGAAAGATAGAGAAATTGATTTAGTTATCCATATAAAACCCAAGAGTAAAGAATAAACAAACAAAAAATAATGTACATACAGTTTAACATTAATCATTGAATGTAAAATCTTATTCTATGTCAGAATAAGATTTCCATTCTGACTTAATAACCATACTTTGAAGCTAACTTCTAATACAAATGTGTGCATTTGACCTGGACTCCACAATCACCTCTACATAATATATATATATATATTATATCGTCTCTCTACGTCCTCCCATATCCTCTCCTCCACTCTCTCTTCTCTCTCTCTCTCTCTTCTTCTCTCTCTCTCTCTCTCTCTCTCTCTCTCTCCTCTCTCTTCTCTCTCGTCTCTCTATATCTTCTCATCATCTCTCGTCCTCTCCTTCCTCTTCTCTCTCTCTCTCTCTCTCTATCTCTCTCCTCCTTCTCTCTCTCTCTTCTCTCTCTCTCCTCTCTCCTCTCTCTCTCTCTATCTCTCTCTCTGCTCTCTCTTCTCTCTCTTCTCTCTTATCTCTCCCTACTCTCTCTCTCCTTCTCTCTTCTCTCCTCTCTCTCTCTCCTCTCTCGCCTCGTCATATTCTCTCTCCCCCTTTTCTGTCGTTTCTTCCCCGTGTTCTTTCCTTATTCCCTTTTGTTCTCCTGTTCCGTCTCGTCCCCGCCTTGGCTCCTGGTCGCCGTTGGCTTCCCCTGCCCCCTCCGTCGGTTTCCTCCGCCTGTTTCCGCTTTGTTTGGTCCTTTTCGCCATTCTCCCACCTTTCGCCTTCACGCCCTCGCGGTCCTGGTTCCTCCTGTTTTGTCTCCGCCTCTCTCTCTCTCTCGTCTCTCCTCTAATCCTCTCTCCTCTCACTCTCCTCTCTCTTCATCGTGCGTGCCTCATCTCTCTCTCTTCTCTCTCTTCATCTCTCTCTCTTCTCTTCCTCTTATCTCTCCTCCTCTCCTCTCTTCTCCTCTCTCTCGCTCTCTCTTCCTCTATATCGGTAATCTCCCTCGCTCTCTCTGTCTCTTACTCTCTCTCTCTCCTCTCTTATCTCGCTCTTCCCCTTTTCCTCTTCGCGTGCTCGTCTTTTAGCCTCTCGCCTTTCCACTCTCTCGCCCTACTTACTGTCCCCCTCTCCCCGTTTCCAATGTTGTCCACCATGTTCACCGTGGTTACCTGTCGTGCCTCCACCGCGTTCTTCCTTGTTCGCTTTGTTTTGCCCGTTCCACCTGGCGAACCTCCCTTTCCTTTTGCCCTTGCCCGGCCACGCACTCCGCTCCACATTTCCCCTTGGTCCCCACCCTGCTCCACCTCCCAGGTCTTTGCCTTTTGGTTTCGTGCCATTCTGTTGTCCTCTCACGTCTCATCTTTCCCTCTCTCCCTTTGTTTTTTTTTGTTTCTTGACTCCTTGGGACAGATACACCGCGGTCTTTGCTTTCCTGCCCTCCCCCCTTCCCTGTTTTTTTTCCCCTGTCCCTCCCCCCTTCCCCGTCGTTGCTTACCCATGTGTCCTTCGTCTCTGTTGTCTCTCCCTTCGTCCTCCCGTCTCTCCGTTCGGTGCCGCGCCCGGTTTCCCCTTCCCCTCCACCTGTTGCTTGCCCCCCGTCCCTTTCCTCTCCCTGTGGCCCGTGCCCCCGCCTTTTCTCCATGCCCTCCTCTCCCTTCCCCTCCCCTGTCTCCCCGCCTTTCTTCCCCGTCGGTTGTTTTATGTTTCCTTTCCTCCTTCTTTTGTCGGGTTGCCGGGGGAGACTCTTCCTCCCTTTCCCTTTCCCCTTTTCCCGCGTCTCCCCGTTTCCAGGCGCTCCCCCCCTCCCTCTGCGTCCCCCTGTGTCTTTTGCCTTCTTTTTCCCCCTTCTCCGCGGCGCGTCCCTTCCTTTTTAACGCAAGAACAACGAATAAGAACATAGCACCCGGAGCAACAACAAAATCTGTTCACGTGTAGACTAAGAAAGACAGCCACCTCAATCACCCCACCAAGGCTCCGGCCAAACAAAGAAACGCATGATGCAGGCGGCATTATCTCTCAAGGAAAAAAATCAGCAAAAAAAATAAAATAAATAAAAAAAAAAAAAAATTAAAGAAAACAATAACCAAAAAAAAAAAAAAAATAAAAAAAATAAAAAAAAAAAAAAAAATAAAAAAAAAAAAAAAAAAAAAAAAAAAAAAAAAAAAAAAAACAAACAAAAAAAAAAAAAAAAAAAAAAAAAAAAAAAAAAAAAAAAAAAAAAAAAAAAAAAAAAGCAAAAAATACAAAAAAAAAAAAAAAAAGAAAAAATGAAAAAAAATAAAACTATGCAATAAAAAAAAAAAAAAAAAAAAAAAAAAACAAAAAACAAAAAAAAAACCAAATACGCAAATATAAAAAAGCAAAAAAAACAAAAAAAAAAAAAAAAAAAAAAAAACAAAAAATAAAAAAAAAAGAAAAAAAAAAAAAAGTAAAAAAAAAAAAAAATAAAAAAAAAAAAAATACAAAAAAAACAAAAGGAAGAAGAAAAACTAATGAATAAAACCAAAAGATCATAAAAAATAAACGCAAGATAAAAAATCTCCGAAAAAAACAAAATAAACCAGTAAAAAATAAAAAATTAACTAAAAAAAACAACAAAAAACAAAAAACAGAGAAACAGTCAAAAAAACATAATAACAACAAAATCAAATAAAAACAAAAAAAACCACCCTGCGCGATCGCACACGCCCGGCGCGACCATGAGCGCATGCCGAAAACTGGAAATCCCAGAGTGTACCTGGACTGAGAATTTGAAGGTCGTTTATTATATATAAATATATATTATATATAATATATTATTATATATATATATATAATATAATATATATATATATAATATAATAAGATATAAAATAATACTTTTTATTTTAAATTATCTAAGTAAATATATATATATATAATATATATGCTACATTAATATATATTATTAAATAAATTTATAAATTATATATATAAATATAAATATATATAAAAATATATATTTAATAATATAAATTATAATATATATAATATATAAAATATAAATAATATAAAATATAAATATATAATATTATTTTATAATATGTTACAATGAATAAAGTCACAAAATTTGTTTATAAAATAAAGGCCAAATTTAAACAAATTTTTTATATTATATATATATATTAAAATAATAATACATATTATATTTAATTAATATCTATATGTACATAAGTAGAGTAATTCAGATAAAATTAAATTATAATATACTAATATATAAATATTATTATATAATATTAAATATACCATCAAATATATAAATAAATATATATAAAAGTATAAATATAAATTAAAAAAAAAATATAACTAAAAAAAAGAAAAAACAAAAAAAAAAAAACAAAAAAAAAAAATAAAAAAAAAGAAAAAAAAAAAGAAAAAAAACAAAAAAAAAAAAAAAAAAAAAAAAAAGAAAAAAAAAAAAAAAAAAAAAAAAAAAAATAAAAAAAAAAAAAAGAAAAAAAAAAAAAAAATAAAGAAGCAATAAAGAAAAAAACAAGAAAAAAGAAAAATAAAAAATAAAAAAAAAAACAATAAACAAAAAAAAAAAAAAAAAAAAAAAATAGAAAAAAAAAAAACAAAACACAGAGATAAAAAAAACAACACAAAAAAAAAAAAAAAAAAAAATAATTTAAAAAAATAAAAAACAAAAAAAAAAAAAAAAATAGAGCAAAACGCTTCTCATAAAGAAATAAGTGCGAAGATTCTACAACGAATTATTATACATTTTCAGAATTTAGAAGGATTAAAAAGTAAGGTTCTGGAGAGTTAATCAGATAAGTATTAAACGAAATTTTGAGAAAAGAATTCTATTTAATATTTTAAATAAAATAATTTTAAAAAAATAGCAAAATATATGAAAAATGACTATATTTGTTAAAATACAGATTAACACTATTTTTTAAATACTGAACATTTACAAAAGGCAAAAAAACACAAATATAATGTAAAATTGTTACCACAACTTCATATTCTGAGAATCTTTACAAATATAACTTGAAATTTACTAATTAAAAAAATTAAGCTATTATATATGAAAGTTTTCAGAATGAAACAGTATAAAAAATAAAAATTCAGAAACTTGCCCAACATATCCCCCCCATAAATCCAAACCATTCAGACACTATTGAAAACGAAATAAATACTAAGAAACTACATAATGAAAATAAGTAATAAGATTCTATTTAAAAAAAAAGATACTCAATCTCACGATGATAATAAGGGAAACTGTAAATTATCGAAGTAACAGAGTCCCCTTGAACTACTCTATGTTCTTCTATACTTTAGACCTTGGATCCAAAACATAGATGATTCTAATTCACCATATCGAACATTTAGGTCCATAGATACCCAACTATTTCGCTCGTACTAGATCAGTCTCCCCCCAGACAAACTCCAAGGCGAGACTCCCCAGCAAAAAAAAAGAGGGAGACAACCACGGAAAAAGAAGAATCTGGAAGCGAGAAAATACCTGCCTATTCAACTGATCAAAGCAAATAAGCTTACACCATTACTTAAGGGCGACACTCAGCGGGTGGGTCTTAGAACTAGGCATTGTCCCGACCCGCCGAACAGAAATCCGCCAGACGACCTCCACAAGAGCGTATCCTTACGTAGGGGTTGGGACTTCAAGAGCCTCTTCACAGTGTCCATCTTTGGTTGTCGGTACGTCCATGCCTCAAAAAAAGAAGGAGGACAAGACGAGGAAGTCTAAAACGAATAACACGACGCCTTCGGGTGGATGGAGACCCGTGTCTGACTGAGAGCATCAAACTCTAGAGTGGTCTCTAGTGAATGACCTCGTACTAACCACACTGACAGGCCCTACCCAGGTAGTTCCGCATATTCGAAGCTTCCTTTAACATCTCGGTACTGATGTGCGGTATACCGGCAACCATTCCTTTTCCAAATTGAGATGATGGTCAGGCATCAATTCATCAGATTCCTATTTAGCTGCGATGACATTTAAAAAAAACCTCTAGTTATTGCCTCCTTTTGGATTATTTGAGTTTACTAGAATGCCCTTCGGTCTTAGATGTGCAAGCTCCTAAAACAGAATGAAACAATAAAACTAGTTTCAAAATAATTAAAAATCATAATTACACTTGTTCGTTACTATAAAAATGGTTGATGAGAGATTTAATAATTCCTTCCTATTACACGGTTATAATAAATAATAGCTTGACTACGCTTTTCACTACATCAAATTGTAAATTTTCACGTTGCTGCAAAGGGTAGATACCTTAAACACCTTCTAAATTTACCTAGGAGCCCAAACTATTACCTTAAACCGATCTAACAAGAAATACATATTTAAAACAAATTTAGATTCCTTGCTATTATACAATATAACAATATAAATAAGTCTTGACTACGCTTTATTCACAGACATCAACAATTGTTAAATTTTCACGTTGTGCCAAAGGAGATACCTCAAACAGCTGCCTAAACTTACTTAGGAGCCAAAATTATTATCTCTTAAAACTGATCTAACATGAATTATACATTATTAAAACAATTTAGAGTTTCCTTGCTATTTAACACAATGGATAACAATTATAAATAAAGCTTGACTTACGCTTTATCCTACTACATCAAATTGTAAAATTTTCATAGTTGTGCAAAGGAGATACCCTCAAATACCTGCCCTAACTACCTAGGAGCCCAAATAATTATCTTGAAACCGATCTAAACATGAATACATATTAAAAACAAATTTAGATTTAGATTTCCTTGCTATTTACACATATAGACAAATGTAAAATAGTTTCCTTGCATATTACAATATAACAATATACAATTAAGCTGACTACGCTTTATTCAACAGCTTACATCAAATTGTAAATTTTTCACGGTTGTTGCAGAGTATACCATAACAAACACCTGCAACTAAAAATTACCTAGGTAGCCCAAATTATTATCTGAAACGATCTATCGATGAAAACATATTAAAAACAAATCTAGATTTCCTTGCTGCTCCAATTTAACATATAACGGAATAAAGCTTGAACTTAAGACTTAATAATCACTACAATCAAGATTGTAAATTTATTCACGGTATGATGCAAGTGAGATACCTCCAAAAACACCATACCATAAGTTACTAGGAGCCAAATTATTATCTGAAAACGACTTTTAAAACATAGAGATACAAAATTATAACAAATTTAGATGTCCTTGCTATACACTATAAAACAACTATAAATAAGCATTCGACTACAGTTTTTTACATACATACAAATTGTAAATTTTTCACGGTTGTGCAAGGGAAGATTAACCTCAGAACACCGACTAAACTAAATTACACTTTTAGTAAAATTATTATTTTAAACTGGTCTAACATTGAATACATATTAAAACAAATTTAGATATTCCTTGCATATTACACAGTTATAAACTAATCATAAATAAGCTTGACGCTTTTATCCACTACATCAAATTGTACAAATTTTTCAAGGTTGTGCATAGGAGATACCCAAACACCTGCCTAATTACCTTGGAGACTCCAAATTATTATCTGAAACCGAATTAACATGAATAATACTTTTAAAAACAAATTTAGATTTCCTTGCTAAATTGACACAAACATTCTATCTAACAATAAATAAGCGAATTGACTCATGCGATTATCACTACGATCAATCTGTAAGATCTCACGGTTGTGCAAAGGAGGATACCTCAACACACAGTAGTCTAAATGACAGAGAAGCCCAAATTTATTAGTCTGAAACCGAATTAACATATACTATTTAAAATCCAATTTAGATTTCCTGCTATTACACACATATAAACAAACATATCAATAGCTGGAATACGCTTTATCACTACATTCTACTGTAAAAATTCATTTCGCAATAACCGGTTGTGCCAAAGGAATGATACCACCAAAACCAAACCCAGCCTTATACGATTAACTAGAGCCAAATTATTATCTGAAATCACGTATTCTAACATTGCTCCCCTCTCGTCCTTGGCTCTCTCACTCTTAACAATATAAATTAAGCATTGAACTACGCTTTTATCACTACATCAAATTGTTGAATTTGTTCCAGGGTTTTGAAAGGCAGATACCTCAAACAATCCTGCCTAAATACCTCAGGAGCCCAAAGTATTATCTTAAACCGAATTCTAACATGAATACATATTAAAACAAATTTTAATTTTTTCTCTGCTATTACACATATAACGAATTTATATTAACTTTAAGTCTTCACTTATTTTTCTGCTTATCACTAACAATTCAAGTTGTTAATTTGTCATGGTCTGTTGACCAAAGATGATTACCTACAACACCTTCCTAACATTACCTAGGAGCCAAAATATTTATCTGAAACCGATCTAACATGAAAACATATTAAACAAATTTTTTATTTTCCTTGCTATTACACATATATATACAATATAAATAACTGGACTACGGCTTCTCATTTTGCAACATCCAATGTACAATTTTTCCCGGTTGATGCCAAAGGAGGTAGTGTGATCTACTCGTAAAAACACCTGCAGTGCTAAATACCTAGAGAGCCCAAATTATTCATCTTAGACAACCTCGAAATTTATATATGGAGCAATACATATTAAACAAATTTAGACTTTCCTGCTATTAACAGTAGTAACCGAATAATTAAATAAGCTGACAACGCTTTATCAACTACATTCATATTGTGAATTTTTTATGCTCACGTATCAAAGGAGGATACCGCAATCTCAAGCTGCCGTTAATTACCTAGCGACTTCCAATTATTATCTTAACCGACTCTAACATGTGGTAACATATTAAAACAATATATTACGTCTCTCTCTACATTTGCTTTATCAACAACTATAACGATATATATAAATAAGTATTGACTACGCTTCTATGCACTACCATCAAATTGTGTAAAATTTTCAGAGTTATGGTTAGTGCAAAGAAATAGTATATCTCTCAAGACATCTCTTCCTGGAAAATTAACGCTAGGAGCCCAAACTGATCTACCTAAACCCGGATAATTACCCTTGATACATATTAAAACTAATTTTAGATTTCTTTCACGTGCTAGTACATATATAACAATATAAATAAGCTGACTACGCTTTATCAATACCAAAATGTGTAAAATATTTCACGGTTTGTGCAAAGGAATACCTCAAACACCTGATCTAGAGATTACCATAGGAGCCCACACTATTAATCTGACCGATTCTAAACATGATACAATTAAAACAGAGAGGTTTAGATTTGAATTGCTAATTTACACATGTAACAATATAATTAAGCTTTACTACGCTTTATCATCCCCATCGAATGTGGTAATAATTTTTCACGGTTGTGCAAGAGATAGCTGAATCACTACGTAAAATTACTAGAGTGAACCCAATTTTTATTCTGAAACCAGATCATAACATGAAATACATATCATAAAAGAAATTTTAGATTTCCTTGCTATTACACAATAACAAAAAAAAATAGCTTGACTACGCTTATACACTACAGTAAAAAATTTGTAAATTCTATTCATTTTGCCTTTGCCAACAGTACACCATACCCCTTCAATAAACCTAGCCTGCCCAAATTACCTAGAGCCTCAATTTATCTGAAACGAATCATAACATTATATCATACTCCTATTGCTTAAAAAACAGACGAGGGACGAGTGTGTCAGCGGCATCTAGAGTCGTGTGCAACAGGTATAAACAAATAAATCAATGATTCTGCACTCTAGTAGGATACTACATCAAATTGTAAATCATCAGGATGTGCCAAAGATAAGTATAAAACACGCATAAATTACCTTAAGGAGCCCACATATATATAGTGTAATCTCTCTCGTATTATTAATACAATATTAGATTTCCTTTGCTAATACAAATTTAACAATTTAAATAGCTGACTACGCTTTATCACTACATCAAATTGTTAAAATTTTTCGACCTGGTTGTGCTAAAGAAGATGAGCTCTAAAATACACCTGCTGTAAAATTACCGTAAGGACGCCCAAATTATTATCTGAAACCGACTCTAACAATGTCACTACATACTTTTAAACTCCAATTTAAGGGATTTCCGTGTCCTATTACACGGCTATTATGAGGATAACACAAATAATATGCTTTGACTACGCTTATCACAGTGACAGTTCCAAATTAGTAAATTTTTCATCTTAGCGGTTGTGCCAGAAGGAATGGAGAGACCTCAAATCTTACCTCTCTCTTAATTACCTAGGAGACCCCAAAACTATTACCTCTAAACCGACTTCTAACAAGAATACATATTAAAACACGAAATTTAGATTTCTACTTGCTTTTTCTCGAGCTAAAATAGCATTGCCTAGCGCTTGAGTGAGTGAGCTGCGTGTGAGTGTGAGTGGCTCATCAGGTGTTGGCAAGGACGTGATACCCTCAAAATCGCTCCTAATTACTAGAGTCGACGATATAAATTATTAAATTCTTTAAACCACTCTCTGACCACAATGCACATACATTTAACGATAATAGATTTCCTTTCGCTCTAGTTACTCTACAAACATTTCTAAAGTAATCACTCTAAATAAGCACTGTGAGCAAACACGCTTGAATCACTAGACATTAAATTGGAAATTTTTCACAGTGTGGCAAAGGAGACTACCTCAACACACCTGCCCTAATATTAGCCTTAGAGCCCCAAATTATTATCTTGAACCGGATCGAA
The DNA here is from genome assembly GCA_015478945.1 of Trachelipus rathkii. NCBI lineage: Eukaryota > Metazoa > Arthropoda > Malacostraca > Isopoda > Trachelipodidae > Trachelipus > Trachelipus rathkii. Next base: position 16,983 of record JABUQX010016302.1, on the reverse strand, counting down.
ACATGATTATACATATTAATATTCTCGAAATTTAGATTCCTTGTGCTAATCTACGTAGATAAACAATATTGCTCGGAAGAAATATGCGTGAGCACGCTTTATCATATATACAATAATACTTGTCAAGTTTTCTCCACGGTATAGTGCCAAAGGATCTAGATCACCTGCATGAACCTGCTACTAAATTACTAGGAGCCCAATCTCATATATGCTGAAACCGACTCTAACATGAATACTATACTTAAAACAAATTGTAGATTGCCTTGCTATGTAACACACTTATAACAAGATTAATAAGCTTGTACTACGCTTTATCACATACCATCAAATGTGAATTATTCACGGTTGTGGATAAGGAGATACGCTCTCAAGACATAGCTGCCTAAATGTGTAGCCTAGTGGAGCCCAAAATTATTTTTCTGAAACGCGACGTCTAACATGATTACATATCAAAACAAACTTTAGATATTCTCTCGACGAACATTAATCATCTTAACAAATATAAATAAGCTGTAACCTACGCTTTGATCACTTCATCAAAATTTGTGAAATTTTTTCAGGTTGTGCAAGATGAAAGATAAACCTCAAACACGCTGCCTAAATTACTTAGCGAAGCCCAATAATTATCTTGAACCAATGCTAACATGATACATATTAAAACAAAAATCAGTTTTCCTAGCTATGGAAGTACCACATTTAACGAATATTAACATAGATTTCCTTTGCTATTACACATATTGATATAACAATATAAATAAGCGTTACTACGCTTTAATTACGCTTTATCATTACATTAAATTGTAAATTTTTTCACGGTTGTGCAAGTAAGATAGCTCAAACAAATGCTGAATTACCTACTATCCACAAGTATTATATGAAGTTGATGTTGTTGCATGAAAAAACATTTAAAAAAATTGTAAAGATCTTCCTAGGTATTCTCGAGGTGATATAACTATAGATAATAAGCTTGACTAATCCGTTCATATCCCATACAGTTCAACAAAAATTTAGAGTAATAATTTTTCGTACGTCTCCGTGCTGGTGGCTCACAGCGAGATAAACCACAACACCTACCTATGTTAACTAGGAAGCCCAAATTATTATCTGAACCGATCTAACATGAGTACATATTAAAAAACAGAATTTAGATTTTCCTTGCTAATAAATACACACTTAACAATATAGAATAAGCTTGACTACGTTTTATCACTCAATCAAATTTGAAATTTTTCACGGTTGTGCAAAGGAAAGTACCTCAAAAACACCTGCCTTAATATTACCTGCCAAATTATTTTCTGAACCGAGTCCTAAACATTAAATACATATTAAAACAAATTATAAGGTATCTTGCAATTACACATATAACATTATAAAATAAGCTCTTAGTTACATACATCATATCTTTAGGGTATGCTACTCTCGATACATACCGCACACCACGCTCACCTGCCTAAATTAACTAGGAGCCTCAATTATTATCATAACTGAAAAAAACCGATTCATAACATGAATACATTATTATAAAACTAAATATTTAGAGATTTCTCTCTCGTGCGTTTAGATACATATATGGAATATGTAGAGTATTACTTTATAAGTTAAACTTAACTCTTAAGCTTAAGTAACTATAATATAAAATAAGTGCTTTAAACCCCTGTAGATTGAAAATACGCTCTTTATCATCCTACATTCAAATATGTAATATTTTCTCGCCAGTTGTAATGCAAGATTAGATTACTACTTCCTAGTCCAGGCCTAAAAATTAAAGTCTAGGATGCTGCAGGTCATTTATTAATCTGGAACTCCTGGCGGCCTTCTTATAACCATCGGTAGGACGACGTGAATGACAATATATTCAATAATAAACACAACAATTTAGATTTTCCTTCCCCCTGCTATCATAGTACATACAACCATATCCATATACTCGTATGACTTTACGAGATTACCTTCGGACTACCTTCTATCAACAATATCATCTCAAATCTCAGTGCAATAAATTCGAGATTGTCAAAGAAGAATGTAATATCCTTCAACTACTACACTGCTTCTCTTATAACAACTCTCATCTAAGCGTTGACTCTCCCATCAAATTATTATTTTACTGTATATACCGCTAAATAAATAGATTGCACTTAACACCAATAATTAAACAAATTCTGACACATTATTACGATTCCTATATACACGTGTAATTATAATGAAATAATATTATGTTTGAGTGCTCTCAAATATTATGACTTTGAATACTCGTCTCTTATCATATGCTTATCGATATAATATCATAAATTGTTCATAATCTATCTTTTATATCTCATTTACCCTCTCTATGTGAGAGCAAATACTCTACAGAAATACTCCTTCAAAACATCCTTGTCTACTTAAATTTACTCTAGGATTAGAGAATCATAATCCTTAGTTTACCATACTCTTAAACCATGATATATTATCTCTTAAACATATATGACGCGGAACTTCTTGTAGCAAAGATACTCACAATTGATATTCTCAACATGCCAGTATAAATTTCCGATTTCCTTGCTATTAACACAGGGAATGTAGGCCATATAAATACTTTAAAACCAAAATACCTCTAATAAGCTCTTGTAACTAACGCCTCTTCACTAATACCTTTACATATCAACTGTAATACAGTGTCTCTAGACTATCAATTCCCAAATTAACGGTTCGCTCTGACTTCAATTAATAATAGAGATGCTATACCTCCAAACATCCTGCCCCCTAAATGGACTAGGAGCCAAAAATTAATCTATGCTTTAAAACCGATCGTATACATGAAAAACATATTAAACAAAATTATACTCAGAGATTTTTCGCTGTGATGTGCAGCCTGATTAAAAATATAGGCAGTATGATTCAGGTTTACCGAACTAAGTAACACTTAGTGAGCTTGGACCTACGCTTTATCACAACAGTGGTTAAAATTGTAAATTTTGATTTCAAACTTGCACTTGATCGCACAGAAGGAGAATATACTAGCTCTTACATACAAAACTTCGCCTATACTCCATTATAATATTATAATTTATATCTCATTAAGTGTCATTGAGTCTCCCATATTATATTATTTATTCTGACAATATCGCTGAAAGTTATATAATCGGATCTTCATATACTCATTATATAAAAATATCATATATATAACAAATCTTAATACGAATTCCTCCATGACTCTCCTTAGACTATTACACACCAATAACAAATATAAATTAACATAGTCGTATATTACTAGTAATAACCTAACTCGTGCTCTAATAATCAACATAAAAATCTACCAATTGGTAAAACTAATATTATCCGGGGTAGCCTGGAAGCAAAATTAATGCATAAAAGAAATCTTCCTGTTCTAATATGTGTCCAAAACGAATACCTCAATCACAGTCTCGCGACAACTTATTACAAATAGTAGCCTAGGAGCTCCCAAATTACACTAATTATTCATTGTAGACCTCCGGTTAGATTTAAAAAATCCATGCTGTAATTAAAAACATATGGTTGTCAGAAATTAGAGTAAATTTAGATAAATTCCTTGTACCTATATCTATAGCAGATTTGGTCATAATAACTCTCATCTTTTATAATTATGATCGCTGGATTGTATCTACGTCTCTATTCAGGGAAAAAAAAATTCGAGCATACACAAATCATAAATATAGATAAAATACTATACTCAATAAAATTAGAAGTTTATGTGGCTCAAAGAAAAAGTACTTTAAGCATTTTCGACTCTGTTCTATAGCACTACATAGAGACAGAAGAAGTGAGTAAGGGTAATTAATCCTGATGCGACGCCTCCATATTGTATTATTCTTCTAAGACAAAGAATTTCCACTAACCTATATCTAATGACAAAGAGAAATGCTACAATTACTTCTCTATTTCTTAAACGCATTAGAGTATAGTGATTTCTGAGTAGGTTCTTTTTTCTCTTTCTTGTTCTAGCAACATTCGATAACAATATAAAAAGCTTTGACTAAAGCGTTTTATCTATCTCTACATCAAATTGTAATTTTTCACGAATGTGCACTTCAAGGAAAATACCTCAAACACTTGAATAAATTTAAATTACCTAGGAGACCAAATTATTTTCTGAAATGATCGATCTTTTGATCATGAAACGCAATATATTAAAAAACACAAAATTAGTAGAGTTTGTATATCTTTGATTAACATTACATACTTATCAACAAATACACTCGTTACATAGACAATGAGCATAGTACGCTAGATTACAGACTTTCACTACTCAAATTTGTTAAATTTTCCTATAGTTGTGCTTATTAGATACCATTCCAAACAACCTGCCTAAATTAACTTGTGAGGAGCCCAATATTTTTCTTGGTCTCCCAGTCCTACATAAATACATTATTTAAAACATAATTTAGATTTCCTTGCTATTTACACAATTTAAACAATATAAATAAGCTTGGAGCGTACGTTTCAATACTACATAAATTGTAAATTTTTCACGGCTGTGCAGAGTAGATACCTCAAACAGCTTCCTGCTAAAATTACCTAGGAGCCAAATTATGTTATCTGAAACCGTCAACATGAATACATATTCAAACAAATTTAGATTTCCTTGCTAGTACACATATGCACATATAACAATATAAATAAGTTTGACTACGCTTTATTATATACATCAAATTGTAAATTTTTCATGGTGTGCAAAAGAAGATACCTCAAACACCTAGGTAATATTATTAGGGAGCCCAAATTATTATCTGAAACCAATCTGACATGAATACATATTAAAACAAATTTAGATTTCCTTGCTATTACACATATAACAATATAAATAGATTTCCTTGCTATTACACATATAACAATATAAATAAGCTTGACTACGCTTTATCACTACATCAAATTGTAAATTTTTCACGGTTGTGCAAAGGAGATACCTCAAACACCTGCCTAAATTACCTAGGAGCCCAAATTATTATCTGAAACCGATCTATCATTCAATAACACTAATCTTTAAGACAAATTGTGAGATTTCTCACACCTCTCATAACAATATATAATAAGCCTAGACTACCTTTATACTACATTTTCAAATTGTAAATTTTTCACTGTTCTGCAAAGGAGACAACTCAAACACACCCTGGGGCGACGACCCCCGGAGCCCACACATTATTATCTTGAATCGCTGACTCTAACTGTCCAAATACACGTTGATTACTTTTATGATTATCATTTCTAAAATAACCATTTCCTCTCGATCTATAATTAGTGCTACTATTGTGATTACTTTTATCTGTATGATTATGATTCCGTACGTGACTTGTCAATAACTTCATCTCATGAGCTGCTAAATAGTTTTCAGAGCTAATCACTATCTTATGAATATTCTTTTCATTCCTCTTTTTTAAATAAATGGAGAGTTTCTCCGGCACTGTATTCAAATATGTGTGAATAGACAAGAAATTTATAATATCATTAGCGGTTATTTCAACCTTTGCCGCGGTTATCCATTTCTTTAATGTTTCGACGATTCTTCTAATATACTCCCTTGGATTGTCGTCCTCAATCGGGCTTATATTCTTATATTTGGTGCGATACCCATCTTCGGTTAGGTTATACCTAATTAACAGTGCTCTTTTTAATTCTTCGTAGTTCTTTAGTTCTTCCACTATGAAACTATTATATACTTTAACTGTCTTCCCAGTTAAGAAGGACCCTAACACAAATGCATACTTTTCTTTCGGTATGTCATGCAGAGCAGCCATTTTCTCAAAAAACAATAAATAATCTTCAATATCATTAACTTCTTAATTGAAATCTGGAAGTTTTAACTTGGGGTATCTATAGAAATAAGGAGTGCTGTTTGCGTTTGAGGAGCTTTGGGAAATCGCTGCAGCATCATGCTGACGTTGTCGTTCTTCAGCGTCTAATTTCATCTGTAACATCCTCTCCTCCGCTTCTAACTTATCTTTCTGCATCGCAACAGCTTCCTTACCCGAAAGACCCAACGACTTGCATAATTCCACAAATTCAATATTCGAAGTCATTATTGCAATTTTCTTTCACAAAAATCAACTTTAAAATAAACTATTTGTCAAAAAGTCACTTCTTCCTCGCACGAATCACAATCAAATTTTCTACAATATTGCCAAATTTTGCTCTCCCTGATACACGCAGGAAAACAAATTTATTTCAACAAAATTAAAGATGTAAATATATATATATATATATATATATATATATATATATATATATATATATATATATATATATAACTAACTATATATATATATATATATATATATTCAAATGATGGGTTTCCTTTTATCCAATCGTGGTCTGGTAACACTCCTGGAGTACCATCTCAAGGGTAAGGGTTCAAACCCACTTAGGACCATATAGTAAATATATATATATATATATATATATATATATATATATATATATATATATATATATATATATATATATATATATACTATATATATATATATATATATATATATAAATATATATATATATATATAATAATATATATATATATATATATATATATAATAATAATATATATATATATATATAATAATAATAATAATAATAATAATAATAAAAATATATATATATAATATATATATATAACTATATATATAATAATATATATAATAATATATAATAATAATAATAATATGTATATATATATATATATATATATATATATATATATATATATATGTTATATATATATATATATTTATATATATATATAATAATAATATAATAATATAATATATAATAATAATAATATAATAATATATAATAATAATAATAATAATAATAATAATAATATATAATATATTTAATATAATAATAATAATAATAATAATAATAATAATAATAATAATAATATAATAATATATATATATATCAATATATAATATAATAATAATAATAATAATAATATATATGTAATAATATAATAATAATAATAATAATATGTATGTAATAATATATATAATATATATATAATATATATATATGTATATATATACATATATACACTCTTTAATATTCCCGTAATAAAATTTACAAAACTCGGTGGGAAAATAGTATTTTCGCGATAAGACCCAAATCGAGTAAAAAAATCAGAATCTTGAAAATCGCTATTTCAACCACGCGACTTTTTTCAAATTTCACCGCCTATCTAAAAGAATACCAATAAATATATATATATATATATATATATATATATATATATATATATATATATATATATATATATATATATATATATATATATATATATATATATATATATATATATATATATATATATTTCAATAATAATATATATATATATATATATATATATATATATATATATATATATATATATATATATATATATATATATATATATATATATATATAAAAATAATATAAAATATATATATATATATATATATATATTATATATATATATATTTATATGGACATTAAATATAAAGTATTCAATTATACCAGTGTGAAATTGTTTCCGGAATACCTGTATTGTTGTATTAGCAAAGTACTATTGAACAATACGCGTAAACAAAATATACGCAAACTTCAACAAACTGAATAGTACAATAAATTACAATGACAGTTAATATACAATATTAACACATATCCCAGATGCTAATACTGTAAACAATACTTAAACAATAACTTTAGCACAGGTTTTAACAAAAATAGTTACAAACAAATAATACCTCTGTGCTGCTTTATTCAACAAAATAGCAAAAATGAATTCACAACACAGTAAAGCAATTCAGTGACAACGAATACAGACTGGATGGCTACAAGATATATCCCAAACAGAAGCACCCAATTAAATGTAAGGATGGTTAAGGTATCAAATAATTGTAATGTCAAACTTACTCTTCCAGCAGTAACTCAGATCCTTGGCCAGGCCCCCATGACAAGACAACCATTCAAGTACACCTTTGAAGATTCTCGACCTATATTATATCAGTGTTCCGATCTCCTGTTGGATAAGGTCTCGGCCTGTAAAGTACAGTAATGCAATCAATAAATCAAAACTTACCAACGTATCACCCTGGAGATCTTCCTAGTAATATAACGGTTCGAACGGGTTCGTTTTTATATCAAGTCCCATCCAAACATCAATACTCGTTATCAAAGATTTTACTTACTGTGACAGTCAATGCTTTGATCATAAAATAAATGACTAGAAAGACTACTATATTAATTGACTGAATATTCAATAGAATAAAATAAACAAATGGTTCTCGGAAACAAGAGGAAACGACTGGGATAATTTAAAAATACTTTAATAAAAAAAAATGAAATTTGTACTGCCCTTTAAAACAATGTCAAAGTTTTACACATCCGTGAACATACATATAGATATACGGGTATATCTATTTGTATGCGCATGCAAGTATAGAACCACAGTACTTATTATAATACACTTTAATCTTTTACTGCAATGTATATCCGTGAACATATACAGGCATATGCAATATATACAACTATATGCGCATAAATATACATATACAACTAAACATTTACTTTAAAAAAACATTAACATCAGAATTTACATATATCTATGAGCATATATATATATATATATATATATATATATATATATATATATATATATATATATATATATATATATATATATATATATATATATATATATATATATATATATAAATATGTATATATATGTATATATATATATATATATATATATATATATATATCTCTATATATATATCTCCTATATATATAATATTGATGATGTTTTATTCTTATTATGTACTATATTAAATATTTATATATATATATATATATATATATATATATATATATATATATAATATATAAATATATATGCAAAAATATATATAAAATAAATAAATTATTATCATAAAAATATATAGACCTTTAATTACTAAGAACAATCTTTGTATTTAGACCAAAATATTTAACAAACTAAGATTTACAGAAATTGATTGTATGTTTGTGTGCAACAACAGCTGATGGCTCAAACGGTACTTTCAATGCGAAATTTCTTAATAGAATCAAGAAGTTTTTCATTGAAGGTAATTCTTAAATAATGAAACATTAAATGAAATGTCTTTAAACAAGAAAAGAATTTTTACTCTCTTTATATTTAATATAAAATAATAAATTAGTAAATTTATAAAAGAAATTTTATATTAAATATATAGTCTTACCTTGCAGACGATACTTGGCAACCGAAACGACTGCAAAGATTTTATTTATAGACATGTGAGTACGTACATACGCACATAAGAAAAATTGTGGACACAAGAAATATTTTATAGACACAATATCATTGATAAAACAACAACTTAGATTATAACGATCAATGATACACTATAGCAATATTATAACCTCGTAAATTACACTACAATATTAATTAAACAAGATAAAAGAAATATTTACACAACATAAATTACAAAACGGAATGCACTCATGAAAGCGAAAGTGTCTACACTGACACATAAATAATAGCGATCGAGGAATACGCAAGACATGTAATGCCAACCTTACACATCTAGACCAGAGCAGATAGAAGCGAAAATAGTTGCAAAAAATGCTCGTCCAAGGGTTTTATACTCGGACCGGTAAAATATATTACTATTTCAGCCATAGAGAAACAAGCAGAAATAGTAGAACGAATGATGTATACAATACACAATTTAAATAGAAGAAAAAGTATATAGACAAACACAGAAGAGTGGGCGTGTTGGCAATCCTTAAGATTTTCAACATTTTGCAAAAAAACAATCTTTTATGCCTTCAGAAGAGAAAGGTAAGCTGGCGTTGAAGTTTTAGAGCTTCACAGTATCCAAATGAAAATATCCCATTATTTAAAATTAAAAAAATATAAAATATTATACTTATATATATATATATATATATATATATATATATATATATATATATATATATATATATATATATATATATTTCTTACACAAAATATTTTTATATTTATATATATATATATATATATATATATATATATATATATATATATATATATATATATATATATATATATATATATATATATATATATATATATATATATATATATATATATATATATATATATATATATATATATATATATATATATATAAATCGTAAAATGTGGTTTATAATATGATGTATTTATGGATATATATTGATACATCCAGCTATATATATATATAAATATATATACATATATATATATATATATATATATATATATATTATCAACGCAAATCCTTTTTCATTCATATTTAAAATAATAATAATAATAATAATAATAATAATAATAATAATAATAATAATAATAATAATAATAATAATAATAATAATAATAATAATAATACGTCGTAGTTAAAGCAATCACCAATGTTTATTTATTTTAAAAGTAAAGCCTGTAAAACAATTTGCATTGGTGTTTCCTATAACAGCTTCGTATTTACCTTTAATAAAATAAATATCATATTATATATACACACACATATATATATATATATATATATATATATATATATATATATATATATATATATATATATATATATATATATATATATATATATAAAATATAAAATATATATATATATATATATATATATATATATATATATATATATATATATATATATATATATATATATATATATATATATATATATATATATATATTGGTTCGAATGGCCCGTCACGACTTACATGTTGTATAGGATTGGATGGATTTCAAAAGCAAAAGCTTATGGGAACTTTACTCAATGAAACAAATTTATACATATCATGTATATCGTGTTACAATATATATATATATATATATATATATATATATATATATATATATATATATATATATATATATATATTTATATATATATATATATATATATATATATATACATATATATATATATATATAATATATATATATATATATATATATATATATATATATATATATATATATATATATATATATATATATATATATATATATATATATATATCGATAATGAATATCAAAGGTCAGACGAAAGTTAAAGTTTACCTATATATATATATATATATATATATATATATATATATATATATATATATATATTCAAGTCATTTATCGATGAATTACCATCTCGATTCGATATATTCCCACTACAAAGATATAAGGGATGTTTTACACGGTTGAAAGAAATTATATATATATATATATATATATATATATATATATATATATATATATATATATATATATATATATATATATATATATATATATATATATATATATATATATATATATATATATATATATTTATATACGTTTAAAAAAAAATATATATATATATATATATATATATATATATATATATATATATATATATATATATATATATATCTTTCTTTCATATATATATATATATATATATATATATATATATATATATATATACGTATATATATATATATATATATATATATATAAACTAAATTAAAAATTAACATAAATTGACATTAAAATTAAAATTACATACCGTTGCCCAAAAGTATTGTTGTTACTCAAATTTAAAGGCAATTCACTTTTGCAATTTCTGATGATAAGTATTAAAGCTATCGGTTCGAGTGTGAAAATAGTTTCATATTTAAAGTTTTCGAAACTATAGAGTCGAGGTCATTTTATCATGATATTAGGTTCACATATATCAATTTATGGCCAGCATCCCGAAAAGTTCAGGCATGTAACTAGAAAACTATAACATATACACGAAAATAAATATCATTTTATTAATCAGGAGACATTTTTACCGCAGAAATTAAAAAAAAAATTAATTTATTCTAATATTTATTAATAACTCCATATTAATATTAGTAAAAAGTGCAGGCTCTGATTGACTTGAAAGACCTTGAAAGCTGCAGTCTCGAGAGAAAAAGTTGCCAAATGTCGCTTTATAATATAATTGGAGAAAATATTATTTTTTTCTTTTTATATCCTTCTTAGGGGGTTCGAGCCGACGGAGGGACAGAGCCCGTCGTCCCCCGGTAGGCCGACGCTATCCATCGTTCTTGTTTACCCGTGGGTATTTGTCCGTTTAAAAAAAAAATTCTACATTTGGCAACTTTCCGTCATCAGTCGTAGTGAGCGGCATCTTCGAATTGTCAAAAAACCGTAATATTTTCAAGATTTTTAACAATTTTAATTTTTTAAAAAGCGTTATTTTTTTTATTTTTTTTTAATTTCTGCGGTAAAAATGTCTCCTGATTAATAAAATGATATTTATTTTCGTTTAGCTGTTATAGTTTTCTAGTTACATGCCTGAACTTTTCGGGATGCTGACCTTTGATTCTTATGTAACTTATAATGATTGGAAGAAGAGCGTTTAGTGAATATGGAGAGTGGTTCTGATACATGACTTCCTGGTGCGGACCGGTGCGGTGCGGTGCGGTGCTGTGCGGTGCGGTGCAGAAAATTCTGCTGCTAGGCCAACCCTAAATGAAAGTTAATAAATGATTCCAGATTTCAGAGCGAAAAAAAGATGTATTAATAAAAATTTCAAAACATGTTTTAGAAAAGTAATTGTATCAAAATCGAACGTACATTTTTGTGAAAATGAAGGATAAAAAAAAGGGATGATGTAGAACACATTAAAAAAAAAAAAAAAAAAAAAAAAAACAGAAATGAAAACAGAAGTCACATGGGCCTTTCGTGACTGTCCCAGTCAAAATTCGTAAAAAAGTTGCTAATTTGATTTGAATGATTAGTCCCATATTTACATGTTTTATAAATGCAAAAAACAGAATGGAGTAACCCAATACAGTGAAAATAGGAATGTGGAGGTTGGAAGTAAAAGACGTGGAAAATGTCTATAATATACTATCCATTTCGAAACGATGACGCAACGGTCTGTAAAATGAAAAGATTGAACATATAAAAGTAAAAATGTAATCGAATGGACATTATATTGATTAATTTATTAGATTATTTACTTATTTATTTACTTATCTGGGCGTAATTTTATTCATTAATTTTTGTATCTCTTGCAGACAAATATGGCGAAGGATTCAATGGCTGTATGTAATATTTGCGCAAGTTTCTGCGAGCAATTGGGCTTCAAATGTGGCCATTCATTTTGCTGTAATTGCATCAAACAATTTTGCTGTCCAAAAGGATGTAAAGCTCTAACAGAAAGTGAGAAAAGCTTTTTACCCAAAGATGATGTCATTTCATCAATGCTGGAAAGTGTAAAACATTTAAATGAAGGTTTGAACCAAACGGAAAACCATTACAATAGTACGTTATCCTATATATATATATATATATATATATATTATAATAAATATATATATTTATATATATATATATATATATAACAATATAATATATATATATATATATATATATATATATATATATATATATATATATATATATATATATATATATATATATATATATATATATATATATATATATATATATATATACCATACTATATATATATATATATATATATATATATTTATATATTTTCAGTAATATTTTTCTTTTAATTAAACTTCTAAGAAATAATCTTCAAAGGTGAGGTTTTAGACGTGAATGAAAAAATACCACTAATCGTACAGTATCTAAACTTAACAGGATTCCCTTATCGCACACACACAAACACACTCAAACACTCCCATGCACACACACACCCTCACACACACCCTTACACACCTTCATCCACACATATGGATGTAAAAATAAAAAGTTTTAAAACACGTTCTTGGTAAATATTTGCCAGAATGTTAATTTTGCTTGAAAATCAACTCTATTGGTAAGTGGGTTTTTAATAATAATAATAAAGTAGCCAATTTGAAATAATGACGCAAAAATCTATGAAATAAATAAAGCTTATAGAAGTAACAATTTATTATTATTATTATTATTATTATTATTATTATTATTATTATTATTATTATTATTATTATTATTATTATTATTATTATTATTATTATTATTATTATTATTATTATTAGTATTATTATTATTATTATTATTATTATTATTATTATTATTATTATTATTATTATTATTATTATTATTATTATTATTATTATTATTATTATTATTATTATTTATTATTATTATTTTATTATTATTATTTATTATTATTATTTATTATTATTATTTATTATTATTATTTATTATTATTATTTATTATTATATTGTCATTTGTTTTTAACGTATTATTATTAGTATTATTTTTCGTGTCTTAAATTATAAAATTTACTTATTATTAGTTCAGGTTTTATGTTTTTTAATCTTTATATCTCTTACAGATATGATTTTCGATGAAACTTTTTCAGTTTACACGAAATTCAATTGTGGCCATTCTATTTGCAAAAAAGGAGTCAAGCATTATTGCCCAATTGGTTGTGTAACTGTGAAAGACGAGAAC
>JABUQX010016301.1:27500-28573 GCA_015478945.1 Trachelipus rathkii | reverse complement strand
TAAACCAAATAGGTCCAAATCGTACAACCAATTTCTGAAACAATGTTTGTCTGAAAAAGTGATTCCTAATAATCTTTTAAATAGTTTTCTGTCACGTTCTCATGATTCCTCTTTCCCGATTTGGCAGGAGGAGGTATTAAAATGTTACATAAGAGACTCGAACTTTACTAAGAATAAGCTTTTCTATGATACGAATGTTGCTTTCCGTAACTTACAATTTTACCTAAGATATAATAATTTCTCCGACCAAATTTTAAGTCAAGTCTTGGACTCTTCTCACCATTTATTGAGAATCTATATGATAACAGTGACGAGGAAGAGTGCTAATAGATTGGAAAGCATTTTTAAAAATAGTATATGGAATGAGATGGGAAACGAGGAGTTTTATGTTAATATTTCACATTGTAATTTGTCGATGGATCAAAAACTAGTACTTTCACTTGGTCCTTCATTTGGTGTGGGTTATGATGATAACCTGACGGAGTTTCTTTGGAGCATAGAAAAATTTCAAAACAATAATAATAGATTAAATATTAACTATGATTTGCTTAAAGGTTACGTATTTAATGACATTAACAATAGATCCGCTCATTTTCTTCCGAATAGATTTACAAAAGCTCTTCATGATTTGAAAATTAACAAAAGCTTACATATTACAAGAGCAGACAAAGGAAATAAAATGGTTATTATGAATAAGTTAGATTATTCAACAAAAGCTAATCATATACTTTCAGACCGGAATGTTTATTCTCCGTTAAATAAAAACCCCCTCCTATCATCGCAAAGAATATTTAAACAAAAACTGCAAATAATATTGAAAGATGATGAAAATTTACAAAAAAATCTCTTAGTATACCTTCCCAAAATAGCAACTTTTTACGGGTTGCCGAAACTTCATAAAGATAGTATACCCCTTCGCCCCATCATCTCTAATATAAATAATGTTACATATAAATTAGCAAAGTGGCTTAATAAGCAGTTGAGTGTTCTTGTGGGTACTATATCTTCCAGCCATATAAAAAATAGCCAGCAGTTTGTTTCATCACTTAACACTACTCAATTGCAAAATACCA
>JABUQX010016301.1:10000-17500 GCA_015478945.1 Trachelipus rathkii | reverse complement strand
CACTGCATGTTCTACAAAGCGAAAATATTAGCCGGTTGTCATAACGGGCAGGCAGGACAGGAGTGTACAGGGTCTTAGGAGGTAATACCGAAACATAGGAGAGACCGAAATAAGTGGTATTCATTTCTTGGACGAACTTTTCTATGGAAGGAAGATCCTTACCTACGAGTTTCGTGGGTGTACCTGCTGGAAAGGGTTTTGTTTTCTGTACAAAAGGATACAATGATGTGAAGTCTAGGTACTTCAATTGAACGCCTTCCGTGGGTGGATAGTAATAGACAAAGGGTTCTGTACGTCCCCCGTACAATGCTTTACCTACCTCAAGTTTCTCATTTGCGAGTTCATTCCCGATTGTTTGGACCTATTTTCCTAGCTTCTCCGTTCGTGTTTCATCGATGTTGTTTACAATGCTGACCTCACACTCTTGTTTCATTTTCGTCCATTCACATTCCCATATTCTAATAACTTCATACCCTTGAGCCTTATAATCCGCTTCCTGTCTCATGGTCTTACTGTACCTATCAAGACTTGATTCACCCCAGAGCTTTTCTAAGCCTTTCTTACATGATTGATGGCCATGCCAAACACAGCCGTGAAAGAGTAAGACAATCTTCTTCATGGATGTACCAGTTGGAGGAGGTGGACGTTTGGTGTTCAACTCTAGCGTTTGTTCATTGACGTTGAGTTGCCGGGAAGATAAGAAATCATTAATGTCAAAGGGAACATAGTCTTCAGTTGGAATTTCAACGTATCCGTCAGGCTTTAGATACCTATTTTTGATTTTAAACTTACGTTCGCCTCCATTCCTTGCATGTTCGATTCGTCGACCCTTATACATCTCCATGAACGTAAGCCATTTCACCCCGTCATACGAGTAGTTGGAATCATCAGTACGGCCTATATGAGCCAATGTATTTTCAGGCATGAAATGCATTTTATAAATCATGAAAGATAATGCAGCGATGGTAGAACAATCAAGCAGACAGTCAACTTTATGGTCCCTAAGGAAGATACCCCTGAATTTCTCGAAGGATTGACGAAGAATATTAACATCTTGAACACAATAAGAAATACACTCCTTCATGATGTCGTACTCCTTATCGTTAAATGTACTATACCAACGATCAAAATCTTCCTTTTCACTGTCGGACATACGATGTGTCTCAAAGGCTGCCTTATCCGGAATTTGTCCCTTGTAATTTATATTCTCAAGGGTAAGAAAACGGTAAGGAAAGAATCCTTTAGAAACCTCACCTGTAATGCCCATGCACTTAGGTAGTTTTTTTAGTGCGCAAGGCATAAACATTAACGTATCCTTAAACTGAATATTGTGATTAGCAGTCATAGTTATTATCTTGGTTCCGCGTTTCACAGGATTGGAAGATATGGAATGTACGGTGGGTCTGGCAAGCAGTTTGCTGTAAACAAACTGATTGTCAAACTTCCCTCCGTTATGGGCCGCAACTAATATATTAGATTTCTTATGTTTTTCAGCAAATCTGAATATATAGTTGAGAAATAGATCGACGGGGCACTTCTCATACTCTTCTGTTGTTTTCTCATACTCTTCTGTTGCATCCAAATTCAGTTTGAATATTTCAGTTCGTGCAGTCCCACAAGTCTTACACTGTGATGAATTGCCTAGTTCCTTCTCGCCGCAGTCACTGCATACTAACATACTGACTAGAATATACGGCAACATATCCGTTTTTATGCGTCCTCCTTCCTCTTCACGACTATTATGATTATAGGTTTCTATATCATAATAGAATGTGAAAGTAGGTTTGCGCTTAGCGAAAGCTTCATCTGTTGGAACCTTGACTTTTTTCATGAAACATTGATGGTTATCGCCTTCTATGCCGTACTTCTCGTCGCATACTCCACATTTAATATGCATGCAGTCGTGCTGGTGAGTACCCCCTTTATCAGCTACTGTCTCGGTGTCGCATAATCCACATACTTTAAGGTATTTGCATGTGAGGCTTTCATGCAATTCAAGGCAATCCGTATTATAGAAATCAGAGGAAACATTAGAATGTAGGATATTTGTTTTTGCTAAAGATAAGGATGCCAAACTCGAGATAATGTTTAAACCTCACGAACAGAATAGGGAACTGCCTCTTTTTGTAATAGGATATGATCCAGCAGAAACCCATTATTATCCTTTTCCTGGAGATTCCATCAAGATAGCTCTAGGCAGTGTAGATCCTAACGATGTCAAGGGTCCTGTTTTTTGTCATCAATGTTATAGCTTCACTGATCATTTAATTAAACATTTACAAAACGAGTGCACTGAATACAGATGCGGGCAGTGCTTAACTTATAAATGTAAAGGCAAACCAGGCGATACATCTACCCTTTTCCACTGTGATGATTGCAATCGTGATTTTAATAATACGGATTGCCTTGAATTGCATGAAAGCCTCACATGCAAATACCTTAAAGTATGTGAATTATGCGACACCGAGACAGTAGCTGATAAAGGAGGTGATCATCAGCACGATTGCATGCATATACAGTGTGGGATATGCAGAGAGAAGTACGGCATAGAAGGCGATAACCACCAATGTTTCATGAAAAAAGTCAAGGTTCCAACAGATGAAGCTTTCGCTAAGCGCAAACCTACGTATACATTCTATTATGATATAGAAACCTATAATCATAATAGTCGTGAAGAGGAAGGAGGACGCATAAAAACGGATATGTTGCCGTATATTCTAGTGAGTATGCTAGTATGCAGTGACTGCGGGGAGAAGGAACTAGGACAATTCATCACAGTGTAAGACTTGCGGTACTGCACGAACTGAAATATTCAAACTGAATTTGGAGGCAACAGAAGAGTATGAGAAGTGCCCCGTTGATCTATTTCTCAACTATATATTCAGATTTGCTGAAAAACATAAGAAATCTAATATATTAGTTGCGGCCCATAACGGAGGGAAGTTTGACAATCAGTTTGTTTACAGCAAACTGCTTGCCAGACCCACCGTACATTCCATATCTTCCAATCCTGTGAAACGTGGAACCAAGATAATAACTATGACTGCTAATCACAATATTCAGTTTAAGGACACGTTAATGTTTATGCCATGCGCCCTGAAAAAACTACCTAAGTGCATGGGCATTACAGGTGAGGTTTCTAAAGGATTCTTTCCTTACCGTTTTCTTACCCTTGAGAATATAAATTACAAGGGCCAAATTCCGGATAGGCAGCTTGAGACACAGTCGTATGTCGACAGGTGAAAAGGAAGATTTATCGTGGTTTATAGTACATTAACGAATAAAGGGAGTACGAACATCATGAAGGAGTGTATTCTTTATTGTTTATGTTCAAGATTGAATATTCTCGTCAATCCTTGGAAATTCAGGGGTATGTCTTCCATTAGGGACCAATAAAGTTGACTGTTGTTGATTTTTCTACCATCGCATGCATTATCTTTATGATTTATAAAATGGCCATTCATCCTGAAATACAAGTATTGGCTCATATAGGCCGTACTGATGATTCCAACTACTCGTATGACGGGGTGAAATGGCTTACGTTCATGGAGATGTATAAGGGTCGACGAATCGAGCACGCGAGGAATGGAGGCGAACGTAAGTTTAAAATAAAAAATAGGTATCTAAAGCCTGATGGGTACGTTGAAATTCCAACTGAAGATTACGTACCCTTTGACATTAATGATTTCTTAGTTCTTCCCCCACCAACGTCAAATGAACAAACGCAGAGTTGAACACCAAACGTCCAACCTCCTCCAATGGACATCATGAAGAAGATTGTCTTACTCTTTCACGGATGTGTTTGGCATGGCCATCAATCATGCAAGAAAGGATTAGAAAGTCTTTGGGGTGAATCAAGTCTTGATAGGTACAGTAAGACCATGAGACAGGAAGCGGATTATAAGGCTCAAGGGTATGAAGTTATTAGAATATGGGAATGTGAATGGACGAAAATGAAACAAGAGTGTGAGGTCAGCATTGTAAACAACATCGATGAAACACGAACGGAGAAGCTAGGAAAATAGGTCCAAACAATCGGGAATGAACTCGCAAATGAGAAACTTGAGGTAGGTAAAGCATTGTACGGGGGACGTACAGAACCCTTTGTCTATTACTATCCACCCACGGAAGGCGTTCAATTGAAGTACCTAGACTTCACATCATTGTACCCTTATGTACAGAAAACAAAACCCTTTCCAGCAGGTACGCCCACGAAGCTCGTAGGTAGGGACCTTCCTTCCATAGATAAGTTCGTACAAGAAATGAACACCACTTATTTCGGTCTCTCCTACGTTTCGGTATTACCTCCTAAGGAACTGTACACTCCTGTTCTTCCAGCCCGATATGACAACCGGCTAATATTTTCGCTTTGTAGAACATGCAGTGAATCGGGCTATGAAGGTAAATGTAGACATACGGATAACCAGCGTATGTTAAAAGGAGTATACTGTAGTCCGGAGTTGGAATTGGCTGAGAAGAAAGGATATAAGATCAAAAAGATCCATGAAATATGGAAATTTACACCTTCAAATGACATCTTCGGTGAATACGATAAAACATTCTTGAAATGGAAAACTGAGGCCTCTGGTTTGCCCGATGGTATAACCGATAAAGTCTGCGAAGAATTCCTTCAATTCCTGC
Source organism: Trachelipus rathkii (assembly GCA_015478945.1). Taxonomy (NCBI): domain Eukaryota; kingdom Metazoa; phylum Arthropoda; class Malacostraca; order Isopoda; family Trachelipodidae; genus Trachelipus; species Trachelipus rathkii. The sequence continues at coordinate 12,859 of JABUQX010016301.1, read as the reverse complement.
AAGATTTCAAGGACATTGAGGGCGTAACACTTGATCCAGACAATATTAAAAGTAATCCTGGAATGCGTTATATAGCCAAACTACTCCTCAATTCATTATGGGGAAAACTAGCTCAACGTATTCCAAAGAATGAAGATATCATCTGCACGAGTTACGCCCAAGTCTGGGAATTAATGAAGAGAGCTGATCTTGAAGTGAGAAACATCATGGTAGCGGGTGATAAACATATAGTCGAAGTCACACACACTGACTTCACTAATAAAACAGCAAAGGCCACAAATGTAGCTGTTGCTTCCTTTACTACGGCTTATGCACGGGTAGAGCTATATAACCTCCTCGATTCGCTAGGTCAACGAGTACTTTACTGTGATACCGACAGTTGCGTTTTCACAGCCCGTGAAGGCCAATATATCCCAGACACTGGAAAATTCTTAGGAAACCTGACGGATGAGATAGGGCAAGGAGATATAGCTGATAGTTTCGTATGCACTGGCCCTAAATCCTACGCTATTCGAATAAAGAAGAATGACTCAAGTTTTGCTTACATCTTAAAAGCAAAAGGCTTAACGTTGAACAAGGACACAGAACACATAATTAATTTCCAAGGTATGGCAAAGATTAACTTCGATAAGATGATTAAGGATGTTGAGAAGACCAAGAACCGTGATTGGATGGTCTTAAACGACGATAATCATTTCTACAATATGATCAAGGATACAGATGTAACAGCTTTAGCCGTTACGCAAATGATGAGTGAAGATGGCGAATCTTCACTTCACAAAGATATCCACAATCTAGATGATTCCGATCAGCCTCATGTAAATAATGATAATCATTACCGCGAAGTTAAGGTTCCTGATATGAAAATGCGAGCTAATAAGCTAGGTAATGTCACTTTAATAAACGGAATTAAAAGGTTTCGACATACGTCGAATAAGCGGAATCTTGTTCTAGGTAGTGCCCGTACTGTAACACAGGGATTTGATGGAGAGTTAATTTCAATGTAATGTACAATTTTGATATATGTATATATTGTAGAAAAAAAGAATAAATAAAATATTTATTTGTATTACTCTTTCATTACCATTTTTATTTATTTATTTGTATCCGTTTATTGATTCCATTTATTTATTACATCTATTTTATGCGTAACATGACTGTAAAGTCATAGAATGTGTAGTGTATAAGATACATAAAGATAAAAAACTGTAGGTGTCCTCACAGCGCAGTGTATTAAGCGCATGTACTTCAGGTATTAAGGTGTAATGAAGGTATGAAACCTTGACACGCAGAGGTTCACGTCACCATTAGGGATGTGTAGTTCGCTGATAATTAGTAGCTGAAGGACCCGGAAACCCGGGATACTCCGGTTGACATACGCTCACATCCACGTTCGGGCTATGAAGATACCTTTTATATGGTGGGTGGGACACGAGGCGGGACGGGACACGAGGCGGGCGAGGCGGGAAACGCGCGAACGGAAACACTGCGGATTCGAACCACAATTTCAGACCTTGATAGGTATCAAGGTCAAGGCCGAAATATCAAGGTCAAACAAGGTCAAGAACGAAATTATAAGGTCAAACAAGGTCAAGACATCAAAAAAGGGCTAAGCCAGTAAAGGGAGGCCAAAATTAGGGGGGGAGACACGTACGACGGTTGCTTTGCAACCGTCTGGCGCGCCCCTTCTATGAAGGGGCGTCAAAAAGCTACAAGGCCAAAAAATTACAAGGCCAAAAAAATTACAAGGCCAAAAAAATTACAAGGCCAAAAAAATTACAAGGCCAAAAAATTACAAGGCCAAAAAATTTGGGTTGACCAAATTTTAGGGTGGGGTAAAAGAGGCCTAGGGTAACAAGGTCAGGTGGGGTAAAAAAATTTAGCTCCAATATGTGGTTGTTACTACTATATATTATATATATATATATATATATATATATAATATATATATATTATAAATATACTATATAGATGTATTTTATATATTTTATATATATATATATATATATAGATATATATATATATTATATATATATATATAAGTTATATATATATATATATTATATATATATAATATATATATATATATATATTATATAATATATATATATATATATCTTCTTCTTCTTCTTCTTCTTCTTTCATCTTCCTTTTTATTATCCCAAGATTGGGAGTAAGGTGCGTAGCATGCATCGAAAAGAAAGCAGTAGAAGAATATGACAAAAGTCGAAAAGAAGCCCAGCCTTACGCCCCCTCTGTACCATTAATTAGTGAGAAATCGTCGCAGTCAAAAAAATCCATCCTAGAGCTTCATTGATACCGCGATGGACCGCTTACTATGAGATCGTCAATGTAAGGGTAATCCCCTTTGTTCCCAGGTGGCCACAACATATCCCCTGCAAACCCCGCCACTTCCACTCGGTTGGTACACCTTTCTTCTGCATCTACCAAACTCACATTTCTCTCTTTAAAACATTTCGTTTTACTGACTCCAATCCATCTTTTCTCGGTCTCCAGCCGGTCGGTCCCAACACACTCACCACAACTATACATCCGCTTAACAACCGACTATCATTCATCCTTTCCACATGACCAAAAACCATCTCAACCTACTTTCATTTATCTCTCATTTACCCCTTTCTTCACACCACACAACTCTCTAATACGTTTCATTCGTCATTTTATAATTTCTTCTCACACCTAGCACACCCCTAAGATTGTCATCTGAACACATTGAAATTTAGATCTATATTTCTTATCCATATCAAAATCTCACTACTATACAATAAAAAAAACCAGTAAAAACATACCCTCATGTAAGACCCTCAAGACTCTCGAGACTTAGTCTCTTTACATTTC
>JABUQX010016300.1:0-65252 GCA_015478945.1 Trachelipus rathkii | reverse complement strand
TTCATTGGGAAGCAATCAATGAAATCATTGGATACGACCTATTCTAAATTATCGAGTTGGTGCTAACGCGGATCGACCCTCTTACCCTCTCCCTTATTAGTGCTCTACCGAAGTTTTTTTTTGATGGAACACCGGCTGGAGGATCCCGCCAAAGAAAAAAGTGGACTAGTGAGTCAGTAAACAGAGTTTGCAGCGACAGATGTACAAATGTTAGTATAATTGCAAGCAGACGAGAAGAAAGCCGTGACCATAGAATACAGTGACACAAAATGTCGCTCCGAAGACCGATACAAGGGTCTGTCTGTCGGGCTTACATCGTCACCGACCAGGTCCTAGGAATTGCATAGAGCATTCACCTATGGTTGAACCCAACCTGGGCCAGGGAATGGAGATCCCTTATAAGAACAATCTTGACATTACGGTAAATATGAGTGGAGATTACTCCACGATCCAACCCAAACTATACTGTCCCATTAGAACGCCTCCTACGACACGAGAAAATACACTGTTAAGAATCCTTTCTTATCCACACAGGAGCATATATATATATATATATATATATAATATATATATATATACTATATATGATAATTATATAATATATATTAATGAGTCTATGATAGTACTATAGGTTTGATTTATACTGATTATAGCTCAGAATCTAGTAAAGTTCTACTCTATAAATTAATGGTATACTATCCCAGAGGGTAGCTAATATAAAATATGGATTCAAAGCTGGGCTTACTTTTCTCAGACTTTATATATGCCATATATATTTATTCTACTGCTTTTCTTTTGCCTAGATGCTTGCACCGTAGTACCTTACTCAATAAAGTATACTTCGGAAGTAAATAAGTAAAGGATGAATAGAATAAGTATATAGAACATTTATGTTTTATATATATAATATATATATCCTAAATAGATGTATATTTTAACTTCTGGTTTATTAAATATATAAGCTATTGCAAGCTAGACCTATGGTAAAATAAATATTATATAGATTATATAAGTTACTCATAACTCTATTCAATAGTATAATCACTATTGTAAGATAGACTCAGGTATAAGATATATATAATATATTAATATATTATATATATATTATATATATATATATATTATAATTAATATTTTAAGCATTCTGAAGACAATAAATGTCATATATATAGGGCTTAAATATTTACTAGCATTTCAAAAGATGTGTATCAGAATAAAATAAAAAGTGATAATAGGCAAACTAATTATGAAAATTCGTAATATTACACAATGATTTTGAATTTAATAAAAAATAGTTTTATTAAATGAAATCTAACCTCATATGGACAATAGAAGATCTATAGTGTTTATACAATATTACCTACTTATTTAAGAAGTAAATTACACATAAATTACTTAATAAATTATTATAAGTTTAAATCGAATACTATATAACCAAGGAATCTTATCATAAGTATCCGTATATTAATTGATGAAAATTGATAATCAGTATATAAATTCCGGTGTTCTGCCAACTCTAGAACAGACTAATTTATAATATAGAGTGACAAGAAAGCCTAAGCTGTAGGTACACATTTACAAATGCATACTATTGAACCATTAAAACACTTAAAAAGAATAACATTCGAGAATTCTGTAACCACTCAACACACCACACAATAAAATCTAGAGCAAACAGTGCCATCCCTTTTTAAAATTAAATATCACATTAAAAAAAAAAAAGACTTAGCCAACAAATATATACCACACTCTAGTGCTCATATCATACAAACTATAAAAGAGCCAGTGTAATAAAGAATGAGTGAAGAAGACGGTATCGAAATAAAACAAGAATAGTTACAAGAATCATGACACGACTATTGCAAAATATGCCAATCGCCACTATACTCGTCACATAATTTAACACTTAATCTACAAACATGTGATATATATATATATACATCATAACTTATATGATACTAATACGTAACCCCCTAATATATTACTCACTAAAATAACATTCGCGATATATTCCCATATACTAACAAATACTACCACAAAATTCATTAATTTAGAGAGTCAACTTACATACACATCATATCGTGTTCTTTAAAATGTAACAATCAAGCCACAACACAACGAGTATCAAAAAACTATTCTGACATCAGATTAATCTCATGCAAATAAAGACTAAGAGATATATTATAGAGGAGGGCCATGCCTGCCCCACACCCCACACCCATATCTGACGACTGCCACCCCTCCTATGAAAGAGACGCCAAAGCGTCAAACGGATATACTTTATATCACCTTACAAGCAATTCATCCGCCCATCTTAAACTACGTTTCTACGAAATATTATGACATATCCATTAACTTCCCAAGGAAACTATAGAGAAAAATACTTACCAAAACATAACTAATCAATAGACATCAATGAATTATATTAACTAAGTTGTAATATGAATAAACCAATACTCTCATAAAACAACTATCATACACGATGTGAAACAATAGATACTACCCTATATAACAAATAACTACTAAATACGGACCACCACTATGACACCCCTGTTACTAATCACCACCACTCTATACTTAGCATACGCACTAATCAATTACATGAACTGTAAGTATTAACAAACCATCCATCTTTCCCAGTACATAAAACTTACTACTAAGAAAAACCTCAACCAACCCCATAAATAGTTTAGTGAGGGACAGATATTAACCATCTAGTCAGGTAGACGGTACCCAACGAGGAAGGTCCTTGAGGATAGCTTGGTATATATACATCATAGACAGCAATAATCACTAAGCTGACAGGTACCATTATATAAATCGCATATAGGGTAAGACCAGTGAAGTTTTTATCCAATATGTGTAAGCAAAGTAACGAGCTACCAATGAACTAACTATTAACGCCTGTAAGTGGAACGATGACTGAGAAAATAGAGAATTAAGCTGCATATTATGTCTTACAGCTTACACACAACTCACCTAAGCTCGAAATGCTGTAGTACCCCGATACCTCTAGCCTTGCTAGTGCGTGAGTAGCCATACTATACCATATGATAACATAGAGCGCTATCTCTAAGCCATTCCCTATACAAATACAAATCCTAATTATATAGATATCCAGAAGCCTCACACATAAAAAAGCACTCATTCCAAAATCAAATACACATTATTCACCTTAAACAAACAATATTTAAGATAAATAAACATTAAATTACAAATATGAAATAATTTACTTAAATGTTCAACTATTAATTACAACATATATTCTGAATATTTAATCTCGCTTCATATTAAATACCATTTTCCACCTAAATACTCTTTAGTTCCAATTATGTTTATTGTCACACATGCTCTGTTTCACACACCATAAATTACTATTACAGACTGTTAATCATTATAAAATATTGTTATTAATTCAAACTATCTCAACAGCTCAAATCGATCTTGGCAAAAGTAACATTTTTAACTAGCGAAAGAAATTTGGAGCAAACATAGCCGGAAACTGTGTCTGTATCATTTCTTCTTACTGTCCTCTACTAGATCAGCATCCGAGTATAACAACACAAGGCGAAGACTAGTAACACACCATAACGTAAAATTCTGCTGTGGAAGAGGCCCAGAACGTGACAAGAACTAATGAGAGCAGTCGGGTGGTTGTGATGTGTCCAAGTGAAGTTTTGAATAGGGAGTAGGCCTGACACCCTCTGTTTTCACGTCGAGGGACGAAAAAGGCTGTTGAGTCATGGATAATACGTGCGCCAGACAAGATTTCCAATTAGTTTACTAATACACTCAAGTACATATAAGTAGATGCGCTTCATTTCAGTGAGCTCTTCATGAGATAAGGATAAAGACATTGGTTGCGAAGAACTACATGTAGGAGAATAAGTAATCGGATAGGTTAAACGACTGACGATGATTGAAGTTACATACTAGAAAATAGTGTTTGCTAGACTAATGATATTTTATATTTCAAAACTAATAATACGTTGCTAAATTTGCGTTATGTATCCCAATTACATTTCCCTAATTAATTTCATTTTAGTAAATCATGTACTCTTATTATATGTGATATATTCCATCATGGCTATTATATGTATTTATGATTATTAGTTATTTCATTATAAGAATCTAATTTTTTTTTATAAATATTAGATTCATAAATTATATAATTTTCAAGTGTAAATATTTATCTATATTTATTTAATATATTACATACGAATCCACCTACCTACACCCTCACTAATAAATAACTGACCATACTATCAAGAGTAAGAGTGTGAACTCATTACTTATGTATACATGCACAGATACAATATCAGAATATATGTATTCCATCTGATCAACATATTGTAACTTTTAGATCTAATATACCTCTTAATCCAGACCAATGTTGGTTGATAATCTAACTATACTAATTAACCACTTTATATATTAGGTAATAAATAAATAATCTCATTTATAATTTATATTTACATATATTCGAACTGAGAGAGATTACATTCTTATTGTAGTTAAAAAGACCAAAATTAGCGGCATTCTTTTCGATCACCTTGCGGTCGGTTTCGAGGCATTCAATCACAGAGCCTATCCTCGTTCATTTACTGTAACTACTTATAGCTCAAATATTATTAAACCCCTTCTTCTTCCATCTTCAACAACCTAGCACTCCTGATAAATAAACTGTATATTATATATAATTAAACACATCTCAATAACTCTCAATTAACTATACAAAGAGAGAATCTACCGAATATCAAATAACTAAATATAACCACACTTACCAAGTCACAGACCAAAGCGCGTATCCTATACCAAAAATAGAATAATACACCTAACTCAAGAACAACACTTTTTAAAAGAATAGTGACTAATACACTTCTATGAAAGCTTAGATTGCTGACCCGCCTTCCTCTTGTATCAGCTGTATCCGACCATTCGTCTGCCGTCCATTTATATATGTAAATTTTTATAATTTCACACAATGTCACCTCCCCCTACGGTCAAAGATATTCCCTTTATTCTAAACTATATGATCGACATATCAGGATCCCACTCTTTGCTAAAACTGGTATCGAACATAACGACATATTAATGAACATTAAACTTACGATACATATTCATATAGTTCTGACGTAAGATCAATATAGTATCTATGCCTGTTGTGGGGCACAATAGTCTTTTACGTGAATCGCACTGATAATATTTATAATATATTCCATTTATTATATTATATTCATATATTATTTTTATATTTATTTGAAACTTTTAGCAATTTTGTTAAGATATTATATATATATATATATAATATAATAAATATATATATATATATTATATATATTATATATATATATATATTATATTATATATATTATATATAATTATATATATATAAAATATATAATATAATTATATTAATATATTATATAATTATTAAACTTTTTTATATAATATATATAATATATATATATTAATCATATATATATATATAGTAATATATATTATATTATAATAATATGATTATAATATATATATAATAATATAATTAATTATATATATACTAGAGATGTGTATAAGTATCATGAATATAATGGCTATATATTATATAGTTATATATTATAACTATTGTTCTACATCTAAAGACTTTCTATGGGTGTAGCTTTTTTGTTTCTAAGCGTAGGGTGTTGCTGCAATGTTTGATGTCATTTGATGTCGTTGATTGGGCTATACATTATTGCGATAGTCAAAGAGTTGTTGTATATAAAATTACTGTTCTAAATTTTCTATATCGTGTTGAGACACTTCATTTTTAGTTTATATTCGAGTTTATTACTATTAGTGTGAGTCTATATTTAATTTTTATTAATAATTTTTTTATCACTTACATATTTAACGAGAGATAAACTTTATTATATATATATATATATATAATATATACAATTAATTAAATATGATAATAAATTAAAGACTAATTGTAGCAGGTTAGACCTCTCCCTACTGAATCAAAAAATTAATTTATTCTCTTAGTGATTTCAATGCTCACAGATAATCTAATTTTCTATAGGTACTATTTTGAAATCAGCTACCATACTTATTATAGTATATTAATATTTATGTATTATATATATATAATATTTATATATATATTATTGTCGTCATTAATATATAATAATATATAACTTATTTCTACTTTTATATTTATTATAATTACTCTATTTTAATTATAATATTGATACTTAGTAAGACAATGATGAATTATTTATATAGTTACATTTAATGGTGACATTTTTAGAGCTTTATTTATTTTCTTCAACTCATCAATAGATATGATTCGCGACTAAAAGGTCACTTATGTAGAAAAAAAATCGGTTTAGTAGAATAGTGGTTTTCTCATATAACTATCGCACACGATTACTCCACCTTGCAAAATATGATATTAATATCTTTCATTTTCACCTCTAATTTTTAGATGAGCTATATTAAAGTTAGTACACACTCAGCATGTAACCTTAAACCGAGATCAATTCATAACAATCCATTATCCACCAATAGACCAAATCAAATTATTCATAACTACTTATACCTCACAGATTATATTTCTGTGTTCTCAACTATAAAGCAAATTATCTAACATTGTCACAAATCTCTATATAACAAAGCTAACCTCTCATCGTTCTTTCTATAACTTACGCTAAACACTATATCTTTGTTGATTAAGATGTATTCGAGTCAACTCTTAAATATTATTTTTACATCTTTATAGAAATCAAATTGCAACGTGAAGAATTATATTATTATATATATTAATTAACCTCTTTTAATATATTTACCGTAGTTTCACTACATATACATTAACAAAAGATAATAAATCACCATACCTATCATATGCTAGTATACCTAGCGCACTCTACATGAAATACTTTTATAGTTACCCTATTTACATTACTCTCACAAGGATTTACCTATACTTAGTGTACAGCCACCTTACTCTACCATTTCCACAACTATTACATACTAACATATACTCCATCATCTCAGTTCGTTCCCTTTAGCGTTATATTATTATTTCCATTATCCGATCCACCCAGCGGATATGCTATTTATCCTTAAAAATATTAAAGCTACAGGTAATACCTGTGCCAATTGTCACTCATTTAACTATATAATTCACCCATCGAGGATTTTAATCAAGCTTACTTAATTATGATGTAAATAATATAGAATCTTAAATTCTTTATTCAAAACCCCATCTAACCTTAATAACCTCTCTAGTCATTTCTCAGAATTACAAAACACAAAACCAATATAATCTATAATCATGACATATTAATTAGCAGGACGCACTCTACACTCTCCTTCCATTTCACTCCTCAATATAACACCCTCTCCTTAACACTCATCATAAGGCTTCATTAGGGTAACTTGACGATTATATACAGACACCTTATTATATATATTGACATCATCGTCAATATGATAGATATTATCATCTCCGTTATTGATCAATATGGTGATAACCACACAACCACTCATAATTCCACATAAACCCCGAAATTCACCCCATTATCGCCATATGTCTTCTCAGCCTCTCGCCAAGACTTCACATTCCTCTCCCTCCAGGCATTCCTTTACTAACTCATTCCACTTTTTCTTCTCGCTCTGCCAAACTCAATTCCCTTTCCCTAACATTCGAGACTTTGATTCTACAGTTACAACAGTTAGCTATTCTAGAAATGAAATGTACTTGCTCTAACCTTCCCAATGAATTATCTAACTAAAATTCATAATAGAATTTAGCATTAAATGATCTCTGTCGTCATGAGAACAGTCTCCTCTTTGTCACAACTTCTAACAGATGTGCATAATTAATTATATATTAAACCTGATTCTCACTCTTCTGTTAGTACTACCAAAGATTTCTGTTATAAAGCGTTACACCATAAACATATTGAGTGTAATTCAAGCATATAAAATCCATCCGTCTATATTTTGATGCTCATTTAGAGCAGTGATCAGAGTCTACTTTATAAACACCAACCCCTACTCTTCTACTGTACACATATCCTGGTACTACTAAAGCTTCCTATGTAAATCTCCTCCTCATACCGCCTTGAGAGTTTTATACAATGCGCTCTATAATATGCACCTACTCCTATGAGTACTCACCCCATTTTATTATTTCTCATTATTCTTATTTAATTATAAAGATAAATTACTATTAATGTTATCAACATATCACAACACACTGTTTGATCTTATCAGAAATACTCTCTACCACCTTTCTATCAACCTACTATAGATATACTATATGTTAATCTCTATTCAGTCTCACTAGCGAGTCACAATCTCCATCGCTGCGATTCTATCTCGTACTCGATTAATAAGAAGAAGCTAATTAAGTAAGTCTTCTCACTACAATCTAATACAATTGGAGACCAACTAAATTGAATCTCTACTTTAAGCTATATGTAGGTGATTTTCATGCAGTTTATACGTCCGCTGTGAACCCTTACTATTAAATGCGCTGGAAAGAATCAAGCAATTCCACCTTTGGGTACCTATTACTGTGATTCATGTCTCGAGCAATACTCTCTTCAGAATCTATATATCCCTCCTAATAAACCACTTTATGTTCTACAGCAACGTTCAGCTGGCCCCGTCATTCTCCACACACATCTGCGTGCCAGTGTCAATATGAATCATCTCTATTTTTTCCCTTATGTAAGTGTGATGCACATATAGCCTTGTCTTCGGAATTACCTTCACCTATTTAGCGCGATTCTTCAGCTGCCACTCAGCTCTGATACAATCATCTCACCTCACAAGGCGTAGTTCACTAGAATTATTTGATAATTCTCTCGATCTTCTCGCAATAATTTAATGTTCGACTGACATTCACGTTCCTGACTTCATACTCATTACACTCCATCTCTCCTAAGTCGGTCACCCCTCTGGTGATCATTCGGTAAAGTTCTCAACAAATTATCATTAAGTTGAGACTCTTCAAATAAGTGTCTCCTATGCGCGAGCTACCATATTCTCGTCTTTAGGCGATGGTGCTAATTCGTTTCATCAGGGTCAGACTCGAAATATTACCTTTCACTCTCCTATTTCACCTTATTCTAGTGAGAAGGAGAGTGTGCTCGGCATATATCACTTGTCGTAACTCCTAGCTCTCCTTCCCATATACTCTCTCAGTGTAGCATGACTTCTTCGCTTATGTCCCTTACTATAATAGTCTCTCCTCAGTAACTAGATTTCCTCACTTCGAAAACCTGAGTCTTATATTTTACCTCTCATTTCCTTCTTTCTCGTGATGTAACATCTGCACTTTTCGTGCGCGTGTTGTATGTCTCTTCATATGGTATATATGTTGTCTCTATAACCTGTCTCTGATTATAACACCGCTCATCATTATACTAGCATAGCCACTGTAGTATCTATTCTTCTAGAGCGAGCTGTGCGTTTATTTGTGTTTTTGTGTACTTAATCTTTGGGTGCTTCCGGATCCAACTTCTCTATGCCAGTTTCTTTCTATTTCTTGTCATTCCCTTCAACATATCGATTATTCTTAATATATTTAATCTTCTTGCTTAATCTAAAAGAGGAAATATTTAACATATTTTGCTCTAATAGACATATATCATTGATAGATTATCTTTTGCAAAATATTACTCCTCTGCTTCTCCACCTGCGCTTTACCTTGTTTCTCATTCATTAATTTATATCTATTTTATTTATGTACGTATGTTGTAGTGTGATAGCGAGCGCACTGTCTTCTCATTATCCACTCCTACGATTGTCTCACAATGAACCTCCGAATTTATTCAATCGTATTATACAAGGTGATGTAATCAATGTGGCGTCACATCCTATCTGTAGTATTATCTAAGAGTTATTTTGTTCTGATCCTGTACTTAGACGTTCTAGGGGTCGCGTAAATTTTGCTAAATCTCATAGCTGATAAAAGAGCTATTGTATAGGTTACATATGAAATATAAAACGTAGAAAGTTACGATATTATATATTACTTTATATATTTTATTTATGTACATATTTTTTAATAAAATGGCTCCATCTCTTATGTTTTAGATTTTAAATTTATCATGGTTCTCGTTTTATTTAGTTAGGTATTTATAAGATACCTTTAATATCAAGTCTACACTCAGTTAACACAAATGTTACAATGAATGTATCTCGAGAGCAGTGTTTAGTAACGCATTAGGACCTAGTAATTATTGTGGTGAGCGACTCGTCAAATATCACACTCTATTTGTCAGAGATTAAAGCTGTTTGTGATGACACACGTTTTTAATTAAATACCGTTCTTCATCGAGACGGTGTTTTCTTGCTCACACAAGACTTAGAGAATCTCTGATAAGAAGATATTGTACACACTATCTAATTTACAAGTAAATACTATCTACAGGTTGAACACCATAAAATTTTAGAGCCCCCTTGACAGTGTCAGTTTCTATTTAAACAACCCCTTATTACTTGTACTCGTATAGTAGATGCGTATTTGCGGTGTACTCCGTATCTAGATTCTATAACCGGTTATTTTTTCTATTATCGCGATGATTCAACAGTTATTAATCCTACTATTAACAGTCGACTCTTGCCATTTACTATCACATTGAATACACATCCTACATTGTCCTCCCTCATGCTTTCTCCCCATAATTATAGACAATCGATGGGTTAAAGATGAGACGGATGTGTGTTTATATAAACGTATGTCTACACCTTAGAATACGCAGTAGAGCAATAGAGAGCTAGAATTTTAGCAGTTTTACTTAAGAAGAGTTGGTATAAAGCATACTAAGTAAGAATACGTCGGAAACCCAATCCAAGTAGTGAAGAACTATCAAAACGCATCCTTGTATTGTACACACGCAAGACTTGTATGAGAGGAGAGAGCGTGAAAGCACTGATTCTCTATCAGTTCAGACGAAATAAAATGATTTGATGAATTAACTTATACGCCGACTTATGCTAACCTACCTCAGTACATGTAGTAAATACTCTTTCATTACTTCTGCGAAGGATCACAAGACTTAGTATATATGCCGAAGAAACTATATGAAAGTAACAATGTAGAAATAGGTGAAACTGCTATGATGAGTGTACAACAGAAAATTTTTGTTATTTTAATAATTTATGATTATTTTATTATACAAACTAGGTAGTTATAAATTTGCGTTTAATCCAATAGTGAGAATTACTTTCCTAATAATATTCAATTTTAAAATTCTGCATTATATTGTGAATTATCCATCATTGCATATTGTATATGATATATTCTATTACTGTTATATAATAATAATAATTTTTTTTTTAAATATATAATACTCTTGATACAGCATATTACGAAGTTTACTAGTTTTTAGCTATTTATCTTCCTTCTTATATATAGAATCTATTATATATATTATATTATATATTATATATATAATTAATATATATATATAATATATTAATTATATAATAATATATATATATATAATAATTCGATAAATGATAAAGGGTGATATATATGGAAATAAAGACTAAAGATTGCTAATATCGATTATGGGAATATGACGCACTAAATACTAGTCATTTACGTAAGGTATGGCGGTATAAGGTAAGTATGCATACAAAAGTCCCCCCCTAGTATTGATCTTATCACTTACATCTCTATGAGTTACTCCACTAGTGGTATTATGTATCTATACAAATAGAGAATAGGACATGACACTCAATAAATATAACAGAATCACTTCGATCAATAGCCATTCACTCCACCAAATCTCCACGCCTGCCGAGCGCCTACCCTGAGCCTTGTAAGCCTACGACGTACATATGTATGATCATTAAATTATTCTTATAGTTTAAGATCTATTTTTCGAGATTTATTAATTTATTTACGTTTATATATTATAATATAGTTAATAGTGATAATGAATGAATATATAGATTGGTATCATGTGTTAAGTAAGAATAATAACCTAAACCTAAGAATTATATTATATTGGAATTACTTCTAAACAGTTGGAAGGCTTGGATTTTAAAAAGAATACTTCCTAATTATATTATGATATAGACATATGTAGAATTTTATAATTAGTATGTTCTTACAAATTGATTGATTCACACTAGATAGTATTTACTTATATATATATATGATATGATTAGAGCGAATATATATCAAAAGTTGATATAATTTAATATAATTGTATTAGATTTTATGTATATATTTCTATATATATTAATTATTACCTTTAGCTGAGTTAACATATACTGGGTAATTTATATAAGTAGATCCTGCTTTTACTTAAATTGCTTGTGTAAATATGATAGTAAATGGGGTATTATATATATAGTATAGGTATATATATAGTGAGTAGTATATAAGTGATATATAGTAACCGTCGTATGGGGAAAGTAATGAATCCGTTGGAGTAAGGTATAGATGGGAGGACAATTTATGAAAGCAGTATAGATACACTCCACCACGGTGACTTCGCTCCTCTGTCAATCACTGTTTATTTAATCTCAACCCATCCTTCCTCGAATACTCACCGTTAAAGTACAATATGAAAATTATACTAACTCATAGAGTAGTATTTCACTTTATAAAATTTTAGATTAAAATAAACATTTTCTGCCCTAAAAATACCTAAAATGTACATAAAATTCGCTAATAACTTTAAAATTACAATAATTGTCACATCTATTAATATAATATATCCACTTTGAGCAACTATCACTATTTTATATTGAGAGATTTTGCCAGCGCTTGTTATAAGCCGTCATATGTATCCGTTAAAAACTATTATGCTACAGTAAAACGGAATACATTGCATGAATGCTGGTCCAAAGTTTGCCCTGGAAATGTAAAAAAAAAAAAAAAAAAAAAAAAAAAAATTATATCTCAAAAACTACAATAGCTACAGCGAAAAGGAATACATTTTTTTTGGAATCCTGGTTAAAATTTAACATCATAAAATGTAAAAAAAATAAATAATAAAAAAAAAATTATTGTTAATAATTATAGTAATATGATGTAGAAGGGATATTTAGGACCTTTTAATTGGTTTCTTGCGTTAAAATAAAGTAGACTTCTCTATTAATTTTGCTTTATACGGCACCACTAGGGGGCCTCGAGCCGTCGGGGCCTAGGGGGGACGTTCTTCCATTGACCCCGTCAGGGGAGGGCGGAGGAACCCCCGCGACACCCAAAAGTACCAAGAGCGGGGGTTCCGGAGACCCTCCCGGGAGGGGGAGAATTACTACTCCCGTAGTTGCCCGGAAGCGAGAGAGACCGACTCCTGCGATCGTGCGTAACCCTATTGCGTATATCTTATTAGTGATATGTAAAAAAATAAAAATATAGCAAAATTTATAATTAGAAAGTTATTTAATTAATCTGATAACCAATAAAAAGGTCTGCATATAATATATAATATACCTTCTAATACATTAATTATACATTATATAATTTATTAACTATAATAATTTTTTATTTTATTATTTACATATTATTATCTTCGTCATACGCCCGACAGCGATTACTTGTTTAAGTTCCTCGAATAAAAGGTATTTACCTTTTCGCTTGTAGCTATATGTAGTTTTGATAATGAATATAATTTTTTTATTATATTATTTTTTTTATTTTTTTTTTTATTATTTATACATTTACCAGTTGACAAACTTTTTGAGGATCCTAGTCAATTATCCAGGCTATAAATATGGTATTCTCACTAGTATTTTTATCACTGTTAGCATAATTATATAAATAGTTTATTTTAAAAGTAATACATATGACGGTCAGTTAATAATCAGTACGCTGATCACTAGAGAATTTATATACATTATTATTATTACTGAATAAAATATAATATATTATTGAATATATCATATATATATACTATGACCAGTGATGTAATATATACTGAAGAGAATGTTTAGCATTATCATAATTATCTATCTCATAAATTTATAACTCACATATTGTATATATTTTATCAAATCGAGATTGATCTCACTAGTAGTATATTTACTATAGTTACTATAGCAAATAGTTACTAATGTGATGTGTATTTGATTCTATTTTCAGCTTATACTTTTATAATCTATTTTATTCTTTACTAATTATTCTCCTTATCTTATTGTAATTAATTTACCGTATTATTTATTATAATACGCTATTGATAGAATTTTGTTTTTGTAGAAAATAATCTAAATAATACTAGTATTATTTAATTTATTGCAAAGAATATATAGAGAATTTTACAGTGTTTGTATTCTTAATATAAATCTTCTCTACTCACACGAGACATTATTTCATATATTGTTATGATTTACATATATATCTCCAAATTTGATCAGTTTTAGTGATTGGTACTCTAGTATTTATATGAAGGAAAATAATCTATTCTTGTATCTAATGATGGTATGATTGAGTTTATTCATATTCTGCGCGATTAAACATCTATATAGAAGAGGAAATATTTCAAATAATGGAGAATGCATTATTTAAGTAATGACTAATATGTTATTTATATATTTGGAAGAGAAAAGCTCAATTCTATTAAATTCTGTTTTTATTTTATATTAAATGAAAGTTCTCTTGATAGTAAAGTGTATGTAAAAAAAAATCGTTAACTAAAACTATGATTAAAGTGTTATCACACTTAAAAAATTTTACTCCATACCCACTCATTTGTCGAGAAAGAACTTATTATTATGTTATATTAGATAAGTAATATATAAAAAATACAATTCTTAATTCACATAGATATTTAAAACCAATCACACGAGAGAAAAAATATAATCACAAAAATAATAAATACTCTACTCACCCACTCAGCTCGGAAATCCTTCATGTATTTACAAAAGAAGATATTAAATCTTTCCTCTCTCAAACTCCATAAAAAATTCGTACGAAGGACATAATTTGTGACGTTGTCTATCACACTACTATAAGTTTACACTTGAATTCTCATGCCAAGCCTATTGCAGGTAATCTCGATGAATATATATTTATATCCATTGTTTCTACTTTCCCTTAATATAGTATAAGTATCACGTAACCGAGATCCTCCTCTCTTGTTAGTAGCAGAGATGTTCGTAACTGATAGGCTCATTACCTTTAACCTTCGTGAATTATAAAAAGTCAAAATTGTGACGCGTATAAATCTTATTAATTAAAATATAATAAACAAGGTATATGGTATAGGTTTTGTTGTCCGATAAGACATAAACTTTTTTTTTTTTTTTTTTTTATTATTATATTGGTAAGAGTATTATTAATTATCATATATTGTTTTATTTAAATTGAAAAATATATTGAAAAAGTAATGAAGCGTGAACGGAATTAAGAATTAAGCGTTACGGTTTAAGAAGTTCGATATAGATTATGAGTAAATATTTGCATTATCTTAATATATATAGTTTCTAACCTCAATAGGTTATGAACAAGTCTCAATCATATTAATATAATAATAACGCTGCTAATAATAATTTTTAAATATAATACTAAAATTTGAGCAAATATTATACTTCACTAAATGAAGTGAGAAAAATATTATGATTGCATATTCCTTAACGGTTTTCTGGTGCATGTTTGCGCACGTAACTACCTTACCCCCAGTCTAGGTAAATGGTGGCCGATGATCTTTAAATCTAATATCCGTTAGTGTAGTTAAAATAAAGATAATAAAGACCATATATAGTTAACTTCATGAGTTATGCAAAAGACACGACTGTATACAAAGATAGAGATATACAAGTCTCCATCTAACAGTCTTATATACACTGTGTTGACTTTTGAAGTTATTAATTAAAATGGGGCATAAACGGCTTCCCACGTATAAAACAACTTGCTATAACCCTTCATTCTTTTGTAGTATTATAGCAAAGGTTCATAGTTAATTGTGAACATTCACAAATTCTTTAAAGTTTATCATTTTAAATTGACCTCGGATGCTCGGTTTAGAATAGACAAAGGATTTATTTGCTTAATATATATGTTATAGACTCATGAGAAAATTAATATTTACACGCATATAAGAACTTTTGTCTGGCTAATGGACACAAGTATTATGATCAGTTCTTATATAAAGAGCACCACCTCTTTCTGTCGTATGGGGAACTCTATAACTGATCATCCCCTGTCACCCCTCCCTGAGAGAAATACCTCGATTCTTGGCCGACCGCTTCCTGAGCGTCACCCCATTTGTTTCATTTCCCGACTCATTAGTTTGTTATTAGCCTTTAACTGACACATATACTAGCGACCTGTTTAGAAATTCGTTTACAGAACGAGAATAAACTTTTAATACTCACACGTTGGTATACAGAGATATATCTCTTTGTGTGCTAGTTAGGTGCATTATCTCTCCTTGGCTACACGCCACAGAACTCCCCCCATAGCAGGTATACAGAGCTATAATGAAGAGACCAAATTGAGCCTTTACAATGGTGACTTCGAGATGATCACACATACCCGACCTAGATACACTCACAGCGAGCACTCTCTCCCCTTTGGGCGAACACTATATGTCCGAGCATTTTTTATAATGCGAACATTACATCGAGTCGGAGGAAGCTCCCACCCTCAATTCCAGGAGCTGAAAACTTCTATGCTTAGTCGTAGCGTTTTGTATAGGAGCGAGATACAGGAGGCTTTTAGTTACGTCTTATACCTTCACCTAAGTTGGCGAGCGACATTCAGGTACAACCAAGCACAAATCGTCGCTTCAAAAGGGATTTTCCAACGTCTTGTCACTTATTGAATTACGTGCGTTGTTCACACGTTCTCTGCTTCAGAAGCTTGAGAAGTAACTCACTCTTTTGACGGCGCCATATACGATCGACTCATCTCGTCTCTCTATCCATCTCCTCTCTACTACATGCTCTCTCTCTCTCTCTCTCTACTTACTAGGCCGAAGCACAGAAGAGAATTCACTTTATAGAGTTTTGATGTCAGTTTAGGTGTGCCTGCCGAATCCATTTATGGTCTAGCTCTTTGGATGTATGGGTATGTGAGTGCGTTTAGGTGTGTTAGAAGAAATTCATCAACCTTTTGCTATGTTTTCCTTTAATGTGCAGAGGTATGGTGAAAGTCGACTGTCAGATCCGTGTTTGTCTCATCTCGATATTCTCTTGCAATGAAGGATTTCTCTACTCATGGACTGTTTCATGACTCCTTAGGATATTACATTTATCCTCATCACTCTATTCACCATTCACGGGAATCGGACGAGACATTCTTATTGGGAGGTGATGGAGTGTTGAAGAGAGGTACTCAGATGTGTAGCGAGACCGTTGTCAACGAACATAAATAAGGCCTATGTTTGTTCTCTTCGTATCTGAACCGGTGACTTGTGCGTTGTTTAAGGCTTGCTTAGGAGGTCCTTTGTTTCACAGTGGGTGGTTTTTTCTTCTATCGCGAGGCGCATTTCGGATCATATTTTCTTTATGCTCAGTTAGAGGCGGAAACCATTCTATCTAGTCTTATATAAGCGACATGGAATTTTATTCTTACTCTCCCACTAAACACACTATCATTCGGAGGATTAGAAATCTGTCTCTTTTTTATTTTTTTTTTATTTTATTCTTGAGTGTGATTTTCTGCTGTTTTGACGGCACTTTTCCGCCTTGTTCACTCTATAGTATAATATGTTGAGTGTTATTACTAACGATCGCAGAGTGGTTTGTTTGTGCGAACACTGTTAACTATATACTATAAAAACATTTGATTCTTATATGTTGTGTTTTGTTCGTTTAGTTACTTTTGTATTTCGGGCATGCAATTTCTTGATTGAAATCAGTGTAAATAGCTCATAGACACTCACGTACTCAGATAAAAAGAGAAGAGTCACGCCAAGTGTATTTTGATTTTTAGGCGTATACTTACATTAAATGTGCAGCCGGTATAAACAGGCGTCAATATAAGGAAAAACGCAGTTAAAATTAGTATGTGATTGTCAACAGATTAAGATGTATCGAGATAGTCTGTAGTCCAATAGATTAAGAATTGAGTCAGATCTTACCAGTGTAAAGTGCACACGCTTTATAACCCTCGTTCTGTAATTTAGGGTTCACATTAATTAAATTACTTTCAAAGTAACTCAGTTTATAACAAGATCTCTAAAAGGTTAACACAACACTTGAGGTGTGTCACCACGTTTCAATAAAACCTAAATATTATGCTAGGCGTGTCTGTATCTCTCACGTGTCAGTCTTTTATAACACACATCTTATATACGTTAATTTTATACTTGTACATCAGGGAACTCTTGTTACTCCAGTTACTCTCCTTACAGAGTCATTCTCCTCTATACCTTCTTATACTTGCTACAAGTCTATCATCTCTTGTGTTCTTTCTCATCTACACACATAACTAGCATCTTCGCATTGACCATATCTACATACTTTCCACATGCCCTAACATACACAACTTAAATTTTAATATAGAAGTTAAAGAATAAATAACACTCAGCTTCCTGCTTATATATTACCAATCACACGCTTTAGCAATGCATAGATCAAGAAGTATATCTAGAGCTTACCTCCACTTATGGTATTTACAAAAAAATTTTGGACCAGCACAACGAGTATGCTTAACGTAACTAGTAGCAGTAAGAATATCTAAATCTCGACCTATCTTATATTCCCGGTCTCCTCGAAGTTTCTTCAACAAGCCGAGCACGACTGAAACCTTTCTTTCCCGTCGGACGAAAAGGCTTTTTGATGATACTACTCGCGACTTATGCACCCCACCTCAGTCTTAACACTCTCTGTTACGAGTTCACTACAATCATCATTCTCTCACAAGTACTTGCAAGGATCTCCTATAACGGACACATGGCGCCTACTCGCAGCCAGACACCTCATGCTGAGACGACTAGATTTAATACCGAGTACTGCTGTATATGCAACGAATGCTGGATCTACTCACTATATAAATTTGTATGCTGTTTGACATAATTAACGCATTACTTATTATACTCATGATCAAACTAGAGTAGCTTGATAAATTTGCAGCTTCTGGATTCACAATAGGATAAATCTAACTTTTCTCTAAATACAATCATACAATTTTGCAACTGCCTCTATATTGTGAATTCGCAATCATGCATATTGTATTTGTATCTATGTTTTTAATAAAATAATTTTGTTGTATATGCATTAAATATCTATTAATCATTTACAACTCTCATGTTTAAGTATCATACAAACGTTTCAGTTTTAATGTCTTCCCTTCTGTATACTCATATAGTATATAGTACTAGCACCTTATCACCATAGTAAAGAGTATTATAGTCCCTTGTTACACTCACTATAAGTTCAAAGGTATTATATATAATATATTTATTATGTCGTAGACACTAAGCACATCACTATACTATATTATTCACTGTCATTTCACAATTACTTTCCCTGATATACTTAAACACTCTATTATGACATTACTAATTCCTAGTTATCACTTTATTCTAATAATTATAATATTACTCATAAATATAATATTATCTATCAATAATCTTTAACAGCTGTGTTAATACTGTGATACTCAGCTGTTGCTCCTCCTAGCCTTTGGAAAGCTGGCAGGACCGCCCATGTACTTGTATATATATACTCATCACCGATATATATATAATCTGATATATATATACTTATTCACGCCGAAATAGGAGCGTTATTCCATCTAAACTTCATAACCATAATCTTACGTTTATCTACGTTATTAACTTTATCATACTACCCTACGTTTACTTTTACACTATATTATTGGAGGTATTATAATATGTATGTATTTATTTTGAAGTATATTCACTGACTAACTATATAGGTAGTACCATAGTAATAGTGAGAGTATATATTATATAATGTAAATACATATATACTCACTATATATGCGATATTGACAGATAAGATATAAATATCAATTATTAGTAGATATATATATATCCATTTGTGAGTAAGGTTAATATCTGTGTGCGTTTATTTTATAAAAGAAATATTACTGTTATATTTACTGAAAGTTTTAATACTATATATATAATATAACTATATATGAGTCTAAACGTATATTCGTAAGGCTATATTCGTAGTTAATGGATTTTTTCTGATACACTGCGAGCCTGATAATATTTCATACTAAAATGAGATGATAAATAAAGGTAGTAGCGTAGTAATGAGCTGGGCTTTCTTTTGGGACTTGCGTCTTTATTATCTTTTCTACTCTACTTTTACTATGTTTTACCTAGTGTATGAGTTACTGACCTGTACCTCACTTAGTTTTAGGGTACTAGTAATAGAGAGTAAGTAGTGAGTATATATATATATATAAACGATATTACATATTCAAGTGATGTATGAGATGAATTGAATAATTTGAATATACAAGTGTAATAAATATGATGTAGAAGATTATTTGATATAAATATGAGAGTCACTAGAAGCCAAACTCTATATTTTATAAAACCACAGGAGCGTATGAGCACGTATATATATAATATGATAATATATTATATATATGTAGTAGTATATATTAGATAGAGAAAGAGGGAGGACGGAATGAAAATATCGAGTAACGGCAGCCAGTGCAGAAAAAATATATCACATAATATAAATACATGTAAACTGGAAGATCATCCTTCAATAATTCACTGCATAACATTTTAATTTTTTTAATACTGTAGAAATTAATTATTAAATTATTATTTCATATTATTTACTATAATTTATTTAATTGTAATTTATGTCTGACTGTCTCTGATAATTACTTTCTATTGAGCATCGTAAATGTGAGTGAAATGATAATACTCGTTTTCCAGCAAATACACTAATATATTCTATATTTATGTAAATGAGTTATAATACCAAGGCCACCATGTTATGATTAATTAACTCCCGAATTGATCAAGATTATTTCTTGGTGATTCAAATGGGCCAATGTCACAATTGAAGCACAAGTCTTTAATAAAACATAACAAGCTTTAAATATTTAATCTAATAATAATTAATAATTATTATATGCATATTATATATATTTTATTTCAGTTTAATTATTTTTTATTGATTTAGTAAAAACCAGATGAATTGCGAATGTTCAAACCTAAAAGATCAATATTTCTTTCAATACATATAACAATATATTTATTAGTGGGTTTAGATGTATAACATCTGTAATATAATAATAAAAACTTTCTTAATTTTTGTTCAAAATAGATAGGTATTCTGGGTCTTTCATTTGGGATAAGAGAATCTGAACCCAAAATTATAATTTCAAATTAGTATTTATAGTTTAATAATTGGATAATATAAAATTTTCTAGGGGCTGCGAGAGACCGATGGGAAGGACAAGAGGAGGGGAGGGATAATGAATATATTTTGTGTGTTAGTGCTTCTTGAATTTTTATAGTCTAAATTATTATTCTCTATATATTACATAGGTTTGAAAAATATTATTATTCTTTTATGTTTTTAATTTGGAAATTACTGTTTATCCTTATCACTATCACATGTTACTTTGAAATTTTGACAATTTATAGGATTGTTAAGTTATAAGACATTCATTTTCAATGTCATCTTTATCTTATTTCGTCGGTCAATAAAGGATAATAATAATAAATAAATAATGAAGTAATAATAAAAATAAAGTAATAAATAATAATAATAATAAAATAATAATAATAATAAAATAATCTATCCCTGTTCTTGGGGAGAAAAAATTGACCCACAGTGTAGTGTTGAATTGGTCCGCAAGCCACTTATGTACAATAGAAGATACTCATACTTGACTCGGATGTTTTGTGCATTTGAGCACTCTAAACGCACAGTTAGGAGAAGCAAGGGGGACAGCTTAATGATATATATATATAGTAAGTGTAAATATGTAGATACATATATATAGTTATAATAAATATTTATATTTATAAATATATATCTATATTTAATATAATAAATATATATATATATATATATATATGATATATATATATAACTATTTTCTCCAATATGTAGGCAAGAGTAGCGTAGCATGCATCGGAAAGAGAAACCATGTAGAAAGTACGAAGACTGTAAAGACTAATGGCCAGCTCTGTACCGTCCCTCGTTTTGTTACCATAATTAATAAGAACTCGTGGCAGTCAGAAAATCACCCTAGAGCTTTAACGGGTACCGAGACGGATCCTCACTATGTAAATCGTCAATGTAAGGTTCAGCCCTTGGCCCAGGTGGCCACAACCATGACCCCCATACAAAACCAAAGAAAGCCTTGCCTTATTATGCACCTTTATTCATCGCCATTGAGCCAACTCATCAATATCTCTTTCGTTCAGGACGAGCTCGCTTACCTAAACTCAAATCACTAACCTTCTTCTTCGCTGTTTTCCCAAGCCAGTCGCTGTACCCAACACACTGCAGAAACTATATCATACACGACTGATAAAAAAACCAACCGAATATCATTCATCCTTTCCATCCCAGTGACCAAACCATCTCAAACATACTGTTCATTTTATATCTCTATATCGTTTACCCCATATTCTTCACTGCGCACACAATCTCTCTAATACGTTTCATTCCTTCATTTTCCTCATTTTCATCAATTTCTTCTCTATCGGTATAATTATCGTCATTTACGTAAATAAGACTCGAAATTTTAGAGTCTATAAACTTCTTGATATTTCCTAGCACCCATAGTCTCCCAACCCTACTTATACAATAACAAGGTAACAACATACCATCATGCAAAACTCTAGCGCACTCCAAAGGGTCTCTTTATATCCACGAAGGATTTAATTTCACAGACGATTTTATTCACCAGCACCTCCTGCCTTATTCACATCTTTTCTTACTGAATTGCTAGTAACATAACTGTTCTCACCTTCCCAATAATATAATTTTCCAATTTAAATGCTCCACACCCAAAACAGTTGGAGGTTTGTAGATTTTTAACCAGTACCTGGTCTCACCATTATTTACTAAACCATAAACTCACACAATATAGAACTCTCTTTATAACACAATACCGATAAAGCGTCATTAATTCTTATATCTACCGTTAATTATAAAACATTGTCAAACCCCTCCTATATATCACACTAACCTAGACTAAAAATGCCTCAACTAAGCCCTAAAAACAATCTTATCATTTCACTAATATTCGCCACACAAAACCAAACTCTCCACTCTCTTCATATAATAGATGTGGCACCCTCCACTCATCTCCATTCGTCCATCTATTCTAAATCACCACTCCTTAACCCACATCGTCCACCATTCCTATCTCTAATTAACCTTTCATAAATCATTTTTCCTACCCCATTAAATTACACAAATTTTTAAATTAAAAACCGAGATTAAGACATAACACAACCTCGTGTCCTCCACCCACTAATTAAGTTATCTATAATTCCACCAATGCACTTTTTAACACCATCTTATTGCTTGACACACACGCATACTCAACTTATTCAGTCATACATACTTTTGATTCCGAAGCCTACCACCAACACCAACGCCATATATTATTAAACACCTGCCATAGAGCTTCCCTATTAACCCTATCATACCGCAAATCCATAAAACCTAAATACAATTCATTTTCTCTTCTCCCTCATTTATCAATCATTTGCTTCAATGCAAAGATTTGAACCACACATCCTCTACCAGGCGCACTATATCGCACCTTGTCTTCACCAATCAAGTCCTTTCAGTCACTCACGCCACTTCTTTCGACCAAAATTGTTAGACAGCATATATCTTTCCCTTCAAATGCACCAATAAAGTCTAAATTCACTACCCAATATGGTCTACAGTCTCCCTTTATCTCCCTTACCCTCATATAAGATTACTATGCTGGGTATTTTACTTTCTCATTCCTCCAATCCCTCGGAAAATTACCCTCCATAAGCGCTGTTATTACACAAACGTTCCCCAGATCCAATCAATCACCATCTCGTCACCTCCGTTCTTGATCAATTTCACCAGTAATTTCATCTATTACAGCAGACTGATTTACCGTTCTTAACTTTATCACTCTACCCATAACCTCATCCCCAACTAATTAAATAAACTTTCATCCCCAAAAATACCTATTCCTACTTCTCTGCACACATCAAACTCCAACAATCACATTATTCACTATACACCTCTGTCATACTGCTCAAATTATATACTATATCAAGATTTTTACGAGATTAATGTCTTTTTACCACCCTCCCCTTCACATCCTTATTCATCAGTTACAAAAGTCACTTCATGTCTATTTACATTTATAATTCTGTACGACAGTTCCCTTTATTCTCATATCTTAACTCTTATCGCGCTTCCTTCCAGAAGAAATACTTCCTTATTCCCATTTATTGTAAAGTCTCCCAATATCATCCTACCATTCTCCAATAACTGATATACATATTAATAACCTTCTTTCTTTATTCTCCGTACGTATGCATACCTTTTAGTTTATATCTTCTGTATTTTATTTCCTCCTTATATAATAATATATAAAATTTAGGCATCTTTACTTTGTAAACTTCATTCATTGCTGTTATAATTACGAATTTCCCTGCCAGTGGCAGCACGTTTGGCTTGCATCAACTCGTTCGTTCCCTGGAACATTAACATTCTTACCTCCTACTTTTTAGCACATCCACATTGCATTCTTATTTGCACTGCTAACAAGTTGCTTCCTTCATTGCTCCCAGATTTGTTTCACCTAGTATATTCAATACTAGTTCATACAATTCAACTATAGTAATTTACTTGCGAGCGCCTCTTTTTAGATACTTATCTAACTTATTACCTTTTTGTCATTCACTTATAACTTCTAACCTTAATATTTTATCCCACTTTATCCTTCTCAGATTATCACCTTTCCTCTCCATCCAAGCCTATTACCCAACTTAATTATTTACATAGAACTATTAACATAAAATAGGATTCACGTTATAATTCCAACATTGTCACTATAATAATTACCTACCTCAACTGATTTAACATCTCAACACATATACTTTTACAAATAACATCTACCTTCTATTCACCCAACACAAATAATCCACATTATCAACCGGATCATATCTTCGTCGGTAACATTATTCGATACCATCTTTCTACTTAAACGACCAACTTAGTATACTTATGGATACTCTTGTGTTTAAGAAAGTATTACTACACAGCATACCTCTCTCACTCACAGAAATATCAAGTCACCTTCCTACTATTTCTCATTTATATAAGAGTATAGAAATTAAATGCAATGATCTCTTTAAGAATATAACAATATCGATGGCAATATTGAGGAAAATATCGATAATTTTGTTGTGATTTTTCAAAGAAATTTATATTTGCTCTTTGAGAATAAGATCTTATTATAGGTCCATTTAGATGACTCTGCCTTTTGGTTTTAGAAATCTGTCACTTAAAATCTTAGTTAGGTTAAATTTGATTGGTGAGAAGTTATGATTTTTTTTGTGATTTACACGATATTGAATAAGAATATTTTTTGAAAAAAAGAAATGAAAGTAATAAGCCTGCAAATATGTATCCTAATACCTACTATTTTACAATTTTGATTTTTAAATTTGATTACTTCCAAACACGTAACTATAAATAGTACCGACCTTTATTGAAATTAGTAAGTAAAGCTTGACTGATGATATTTTTAGTGAAATTATTCTAGATAATGAAATATTTATATCCCCAGGACTAATAAAATTAAACATAAAATTATAATTTCCTAAACCACCATATGATAACTTTTAAATACTGTAGCTCGTATATAGCTAATAGTTTCTATATCCTAAAATAAAATACTATATCCTAAAATAATAATACTATAATGAGCAAAATAGAAGATATGTATGAAAGAATTTAAAATATATGTAGAAAGAGAGTGAGTAATAAAAGAGTTTTTTATTATCCACCCAACCTTAACGTAGTTGCAATGGAAAAACCATTGCAATTCAAAAGAATTAAAGTTTTTACAAATCAGATAATAATCTTCCTATTGCTGAAGAGAATGTCTTGGAGCAACTATTGACAGCAAGTGCCTGTCTATAAGAGGTGATACTTACTGTTTGAGCTGAATTGGGCCGACGAGAACCAGCTATATTTTGTATATACGTTGAGAGTCAAGTTACGGCGTGAATCTTATACCTGAATAGTGTAAGGTTGCCTACATCTACAATAGCATTTATTCAACAATTTATAACATCTCGCAAATTATGGGCAGGTCAACCTTTCCAAAAAATCTTGAATTGATCAACTTGGTATACTATTTTTTATCACACTGGTTATATTCCATCCTTCTCGAGTATCGAGAGATCACGTGCTTGCCTTCACATGACACAATAGAAGTTTCTCTCTAACTAGAGAAGACAGATTAACCACAACAATATTATTCAGCTAAAACCTAATTTTCTGGCTTACGATGCCGATGTTTAACACAACCCTCTTCTTGTACTATATGAATCGAACTGATCTCTCTCCCCCCTGATAACTACCTCGTTCTTAGGCACTACTCCCGTTTGAGGCGAGTCACACTACCAATATAATTCCTATTTTCGCATTATGCCCAACCAGGTGTTTGAAAGAAGGATTTGACAAAATATCAGAAATTACAACCAGTTATAGAAATCCTACAGATTAACACAAACAATGAACGAGTTGTTGTATACACATCTCCCTTTTTTTTTTAATAATTAAAAGCTACATCTTCCTGTATGGCTTTCGTTGCTATCACCAACAATGTGCACTTTCTATTTAACAACGAAACCTACTCTCGAAAAGCCAGAATAGGAGTCATGTTTAGGTGTTATGTGGTTAGGGTATTTGATTGTAGGAGTATAGCAATCAGAGAGTGAATACACTAATATATGCCAACCTTTTATTAATGTATAGCCTATAGTCGGAGTCACTTTACAATTGATAGACTGATAATGGAAGCACTTTCTAGCATACTTGTCTGGACGCGTCGAAGGAGAAATCACTTTTGAAAGAAATATCACATATAACGAATCTTCTATTCTCTTATTCGCATAGCATATCACCTAGTCCCGTGCGAATTATGTCTCCAGAATAACTCTCATTCCATTTTAGCATAGGCACGTCGAGTAGAGGTTATAGGACGGTGAAAAGTCTCTCATCTCCTTCCTTTTCCAGTGACTGGAGAAAAACTTCCTGGATCGTATTGAGACTTGTTTTTCCACATTTTATGGGGGGATGTGGAAGACATTCATGCATATTAGCGTTTATTACTGAATGTGACCTTCACGCAGATGTGAATGTGGCCTAGAGGCTTTCAAAAAGGGAATTTGGCTAACAAATCGTTCTCCAGCAATAACTTTCACAAATCTCATTATTCTATATGAGACCTATGGGTTAAAGCGTCTGAATTGAATAACATTGTAGTGTTTATTCATATCGATATTATTAAGTATGGCAATATCTTTGTTACAGTGAAAGTAGGTGTTTAATATTTGAGCGTTGCTCTACCCCCAACTCACAGTTCTGACTCTCCCTCTCTCGTCTCTAATGAGTGCAGCATGCTGACTTTCCTAATTAAGGTTAAAATCATAGTCTGTTGCCTCGTTCCGAATCCAATTCTCATATGTCATGTCAATCATCTCAGTTAGAACATGTGGGGATGCGCACTTGACCGCCTTCTAGGAAGCGTGGGAATGCAGACGTGACGGACTGTCATTATCACCCTTCTTCTTGTTTTTCCTACTAAATGTTGAGTGAGTGTGTAGTTGATACGCATATGTATCGGAGTATTACATATTTGATGGGGAGGACAAAAAGGATGTGTCGTAAACTCACTCAATCAGTTTTTGATTTGCTCCACCTTGGTGCTACTGCGTTGATTTCATCTCTCTCACACTGTTTTCCAGTAGCTACCGATAATAGTCAATCTCTTTGCAGTAATCGACCAGGCCACGTTAGACCAGAAATATATTGTTTGTTTCACCGGGGTATCCAATTATATTTTGTGAACGTTGGAATGAAAGTAAAAAGGTTCAGTGGACATATCTGGAAGGACATCAAAGACGATTGGGAGAGTACTCCTGATATTAAGCAGGTGATATTAACTCAATAGATACCATGTTTTTTGAAATTCCTTCCATCAATTAATCCTTACAATTGAAGGCATGCCCTGGCTAAAGTCCACGCCCATACTGCCTCCACAAACGGGCGCCACAAAAATTAACTCTATGGATGAGGAAAGATTAGTTCACATTTTCGGATATTTAAAGGGTATACTTGTTAAAT
Source organism: Trachelipus rathkii (assembly GCA_015478945.1). NCBI lineage: Eukaryota > Metazoa > Arthropoda > Malacostraca > Isopoda > Trachelipodidae > Trachelipus > Trachelipus rathkii. The sequence continues at coordinate 36,977 of JABUQX010016300.1, read as the reverse complement.
TTTTTGCATACTATACAGTCTGAAAAAACATTCTTTACAGCCTGCCTGGCCTTGGAATCCAGAAGCCTTGAGCTCTGATGAAATTGATAATTGGTTGAACACCCAATGTTGATCATCTTGAATCGAAAGGGCTCTCTGAGCATACAAGACTGTTCAAATATGGTGAAAAGAAGGAAGAATTGGATTTTTCTTCGTGTTAATAAGAAGAGTAGCAAAGTGCCTTGGCAATTCTACCTTTGGATCGAATTAGGCCTTTATCATCTATGAATAAGTGAAGTTGATTGACCAGCAGTGGAATTTCATCCTTTTTAGGATAGGATTTTGGAGAAATAATATCTCCTTAGAAAAACTATGCTGCTGCATTATCTTCAACCAATAGAGTGGGCTTTCTGGCAATCACAATCTTCATCCAGCCCTTACTCTTCTGGCTAGATGAATGTTTTAAGCAATATTTTTGAAGGTTAACTTTTATTATTCACAAAGCCATTAATAGCACACTTGAGTAATCTTTAAATTGTAATTTAACAAGACATGAGAAGTAAGGCTACCCACAGAATTGTGTGACATTGCAAAATAGTCTTATTTGTCCTTTATTATTGCCTCAGACCCAATTTAATTATTATATAAGAGTTTACTAAATATATAGGCCAGTTATATGGTATAGAATTGAATCTAAGAGATAATATTACTAAGAAGGATACCCTTTAGCCATAATGGCAATTTTGAAAGAAAATAGAAGTTGTAACACCTCTGGTAATCAGAATCTTTGGAGACTGGGTATCAAAGCCTATATAATATAATATATAGAGAAAGAATTGATGTAAGCATAAGAAATGGATAATTTGTACTCTAGCCTCAATCATTTAATATTTTGAATATTTTTAATATAAATATTTACTATTAGAGTCTTATTTATTATTTATCAAAAAAATTATTTTATTATAATTATATTTTTTTTACAATACTTTATTTTAATATATGAATTTAAATAAGTAACTATTATATTGTAAGCAGTCTACAAACATAACACATTTTATGTCTTAGAATCTGCTGATAGTTATTCAATCAGAAGTAAATATATTCTAGAATTGATACACTTATATACAGTAAAAATTTTTAACTAGAGAAAAAACAAACAGATAATTAAGCAACATCCTAACAATAGAGTAGAGGCATAAAGCTCACTATAGTGTAATTTGAGACCTAGGAGGCCACCTTGGAGCCTTGTAAGATAAATATATATAATAATTTAGAACCTTATTAAAGCGTAAATATATATACTTAATAGTATGACATATAATTTACCTTAAGGTATTTTTAAAAAAATAGGAGTCACACGGAAAACTTTGAAAGTGGTTGGAAATGCACCTGAGAGAAGTGAGGTAATGAATAAGTGTAGCAGTGGAGTGGATAAACCACCTCCAACGAGCTTACATTTGAGGTTTGGGATACTAGAGATATCATATTTCTTAAATTTTAACAATGCACTGTAAATCTTTACCGTGAAATTTACGGTAATTGGCTGGCATCTTGCGCTGCCAACCAATTACCGTAAAAAAGTACGGTTACCTTATCTAATAAAATACTGTCGCCGTTACTGTTTTGAAAACGGTGACCGTATTTTATTAGATAAGGTAACCATATTTTTTACGGTAATTGGCTGGCAGCGCGAGATGCCGGCCAATTACCGTAATAGTTTAAATAATAAGTATAAGGAATATATAATATGATGAATAGTATATAATATATATATATTATATATATAATATAATATAGTATAATTATAATATATATTATAATATATATATATATATATATATATTATATATAAATGAGTTGTGAAATTTCTACAGTAATAATAATACAATTTCTTAAAAATTTCAAACTATGAAAAAATCTGCAGGACAAATATGCACTGTTAGTGTTGTAATATATTTAAAAGTTTGGAAGAAAGAACTGTTTTAAGTATCCCTACCTCTCGGATATAACTTTGGAACTAATCCCTGAAAATGTTTATTTTCCTTACATCTTAATAGCAATTTTCTAACTTGAAGAGAAAATGATTAAATGATTAAAGTTATTAGTTTTTTTTATTCATTAACCCTATTTTGATGTCAATTTTTTAAAAGTGAGTTACTAATACTTCATTCCCATTTATTTTCTATATAAATATATAATTAAGATGTACTAGCTATATATGCTTTCATTTAAAAGCAATTTTTTTTTGTTAAAAAAAAATAAATAAAATATAAATAAATAAATTATTTGGATTAAAAAAAAAATGTTTGCTAATCTAGATCACATAAGTATCTGGAATATAATTCTCTTTACAGCCAACGTATGTGGCCACACACTGATAGAGGGACTCGTTATCCATACTATGTTGCTACGTCGCTGAACTGTTTGATTCTTGGTTAACGTAGATCTGCATGTAGTCACGTGTACCCGGAAGAGCAAAACTTGGTGTTTGTCAGTGTATATTTAATTAAATATGACATTCTCTATGCACTTTAAAATTGAGATAGACATCACTGCTCGCAGCTTGAGATTAAGAACTCAGATAGACTGTACAGAAATAATGAAACGGGAGAGGGGCTTCGGAGGTTTTTGACAAAGGGGACATATATATCAATCATTTTTCATTTGTAAAAATACAAGATTTATATATATATATATATATATATATATAATGATATATACTATATAATATAGGTATAATATAATATATATATATATATATAATAATTATATATTAATTATATATATAATATATATAAATAGTATATAGTAAATATATATATATATATGTAATCCATACCTACCTCTCTTCTCTCTCGTCTCTCCTCCTCTCGTCTTCTCATTCTCCTCCTCTCTCATATCTCGTCCTCTCGTCCCCGCATTCTTCTCCTCTCTTCTCCTCTCTTCTCATTGTTGCCTACGTTTCCGGTTCCTTATTTTCTCCACGCCCCCCTGTTTATGGGGTGTTATTTCCTGTCGACTTGTGTGGTTTTCATCCTCCGCCACTTTAACACTAATGCTGTGGTAAGCGAGTATACAGATACAAGTCAGCCTCTAAATCTAGTTACATGGTCTGTCGCGTGGAATGGCTCGCACTCTTCACGGACGGGTCAAGATTACTGTCTATTGTCATTAGTCATCAATCAATTAGTCGCTGGATATCAGCAGCTCTGAATGAAAATAAGAAAATTTGCTATCTAGGTCGCACCGACTATGAAAACCACCAGATCCGGTGGAGAGAGAAACAACCTAGACACAGTTCTATCGTCATGCGATCACATTCATGGTATAAGTATTACTTAGTTGCCATACCTGTCACGGTCTACCTATCAGGTACGCTGGCTTTGGGTTAGTCACCATGAGAACTGAATGATATTAGCATAATGGGTATTTCTAAATTTAAAATATTAAATTTGAATGCTGTATTGTGAAAATAGTGGACAAAACGAGCTCCTAAAAAAGTCCAAATCTCTATCCTTGGAAAAATGGAACATTTTTGATAATTTAATGAGTATTTTTACATAGTGAAAGATACAATAACTTTGTCACCTGACTATTAGGGAATAACGATGGGCGTTTAGGCTACAGGAAGAAAATATAAGCTATTTCGCTGATAGTTATAGAATGAATCTAAATGAATCCAATCATGGTTTTAAAAAATGAAATTAATAATGCTCTTTGATATGTCAAAAGTAATTTTTTTTAAGGGTAATGTATTTTATTTTCAATATGATGATAGAAAAAGTATTGAAAAACAGGTAAAACTAATACCGAATTTATAAATACTCTTATCTAACTAAGTTGATATATTTGACTGATTGGCTGTCGTCAATCATGGAAGCCACACGACTACAAAGGTTGATATGTCAAATATTTAGTTATTCTCTAAATTATTATTCCTTTTTTTTAATGCCCATAAAATATTTAACAATCCTCAAACGAAATGCGGAACGTGTTAAAGTTAGGTACTTCATAAATTATTATTATTATTATTCAAAATTTCTGTCTTTCTTGATGGTCGTACTTGCGCATATATTTCTTTCTCTTTTTCTATTGAAATGAGTAGATTGAAGTAAAGAAAATGACAGTAAAGGTGATTGACCTTCTTCAACCTAGATCAGTGGTCTCCAAAGTAGGGTACGCGTACCCCGGGCGGTACGCAAAGTGATACTTGGGGATAAGCCAAAGAAGTGGGCTTACGATCACTTGCGAGTGTATGCTAGTGCATCACGTTAGTGCGAGGTTCTCTCATTGTTTGCTGTGTCTGGTTACATGCGTGGATCTGAGTCTACTTGACCGCATATTAAACGTTATTACCAAATTATTTAACTTTCTATATCAAATATCTATTGAGGTTTATTTATGTATGTAATGAACTCAAATTGCTTACATAACAGGCTTAGACATTCCTGTGTGAATGTGCGAATTATAGAGAAGCTTCTTTTACAATTTATTTGCTAATGCATTTTATATTTATATTAGACGGGGCTCAGTCATAACGGAATTCTTTTATGTAAATTCAAAATTTTCAAAATCTCTTGACTATGATAATAAATCATCAAATAATCATTATGTCTATGAGGAGAAAGATTTATGATAAAATTAATGTTTGATAAATTACTATCAGTATTTCTATTATTCCTCGGGTATCAAAATTACTATTTCCAATAATCTTTCAGAATTGACGGTTTCTTTGATCGCAAAATACCATTAAAATCTTAAGGAAAGCAAAACTGAGTAGCTTTAAAATATAATACTAATAATATTAGATTTGTCTAGGATTCAATACCATACCTTGTCATTAAGTATTAAAAAAATTATTCACATTCAGATTGTCAAAACACATTTCAAATATCAGAAATTAATTTTTTAATAAACAAATAATACACCAATTGTGGTTTCTTAATTTGATTATTTTTAGATGTTATTTAAGAATGTTTCTAAATTAAAAAAAAAATTTTATATGTCTAGCAAAATGAATTGATGTCTTAGTAGAGAGAGATAGAGATAGGAAGAAAAGGAGGATAGAGATAAAAAATAGGAAGAGAGAGGAGAGGATAGAATAGTAGATTATTAAGTAAGAGAGGATATTATATATATAATGAAGAGATATATATATATATGGTAAAAGATATTTATTTTATGTTAAAGCCACTTTTAAGAAATAAGAGTGAGGAAAATTTAAGGAAAGAATAACAAAGACGAGAGATAAGGTATTAGACGAGTATTTGAAGAGTGAGTAAGTGAGATTGTTGTGGTGTCCTCATCCAGCACATCCTAAAATGTATTATAAACTTTACAAAATATTATACAACATTACTATAATAGATAATCTTAGCCAATATTATTAGTTGTCACAAGATATATATTGTAGTAATAGATCGCAATATATATACGTAAGACTCGCTTAAGAGGATTAATAATTTCAAGTCAAAATAATACCAGTAGTGTGAGCGTCTACATTCATTATACTTTATTATCTTATCCAAAATATTATATAATTATATGTCCAAAAGTACATCTCACTTTATATTAGATACTGATTAATTATAATCTTTTTGTTGTATATAGATCTCAAAATTAGTGAGAATAAATCTACTATCTTAGATTAATGTTTATAATATTACTAGGTCCTTAGAAATGGAAAAGGACTCAATCAATTGTAATTTAATATTTTATTTAGTATCTTGAAAACGATAACTAAAATATAAAGTGGAATATGAAGTTAGTGAAATTAATAAATCATTGATCTTCTTGATATATATAATAATGTCTTAAATTACGCTACTACTTATTACATTTGCCTTTACCTGAGACTTCCACCCGATATGTTTGGTCTAAATTTCTTAGTATTTTATTTTAAGGTTCTTTTAAGAAAGTTTTCTCCAATTAATAAAATTATTCATGATATATAAATCATTTAACATAATGGAAGGTTGAATAATATAAATCATCCCATAGGTACTTCCTTACGGTTATATTGTTATATAGCCCATAATATAGGCTCAAGTCATGGTTGAAGTCACAATTATTTCTCAGACTACTCATTCAAAAATGTCCTCACTATATTCAGGTATTAACAACTGAAAAATTACCATAATTCAACTATATTATAGACTATAAATTTTTTATCCATAATTACCTCACTCATAAGATTTTAATAGTGTGTGTCGAAAGAAGTGGGGTGTGTGAAGAGACATCAAAAAATAAACACTTCGGATGTAATCAATTTTTTATTAGCAACCGTTTTAAGCTGTTTCAGCACCTGTCTTTGGATAATCATGTTTACTTACATAACAATTTACACCAGATTTTACTTCATGACATTATTTAACGTGTGTTATATCGTGTAATATTAAATCTTGAGGTATAATCATTTCCAATTGATTTCTCGTTGAGAAAGTTTAGAAAAATATAAAATTCAGTATGTTTTCTTTGTTATATGGAAAAATTGGTGGATCACGATAATGGGAAAGCTCGTTAGAAACATAATTAATAGATATTAAATAGTGTATAATTATTATATAAAATATATTAGGTAGGTTATGTAAATAAGTTAAAAGTAATGAAAGAGTGTAATTTTTTAGTTACCAAATAGATTAATAAAAACTATATTTCATTTGATTGAGTCTTTTTCATTTCTACAAAAAGTATAATTAATCAATAAATATCTCAATAGGGATATTTTATATTCAATTATTTATGATCCTCAATCACAAAAGATTTTATATCAATATTATAATTTGATGATCTGCTTATGAATAAAATAATTAATATTTTGGATAGGATATAAAAAGGGAAAAATAATGTGAATAGGTACCACTCTTCTTTATTGGTCTCATATTGATTATATATTTATTACATTATTATTTTATTTGTATTAATTGTAGTATAAAGATAGAGAGTTGTAGATTTTGATAGTATGATATGATGGTGTTATGAAGGATGTATGGTGAAAATTATGATTTGAGTTCGTATGGATGGAGAGGACCAGAAGGAGATATGAGAAAGGTCCTCCGACGCGTAAAAACTTTATTCTGGTTTAGGTATTTTCTTTAATTTTCTTTAGATTAGTTATAAGAAGAGTGTCTCTCAGAGAAAGAGATGATGATAGAATGAATGCACCAGAGTATGGAGTGCGGCGATAAACAAAATTGTTGCTGTTTTAGCGTTACGTTTATGTTGCATATAAAAGAGCAAGACCTTCGAGAATTGAGAGGTTTTTTACGAAGAACTTTATATATAGAAATAAACAGTAACTTTATAATAATACTATACATGGATGCATATGACAAAAATCTATTTTTTTTTTATTTTCTGATTAATTGGCCTGGCGTAGATTAAATTATCGAGTAATTATATTTAGAATTGTTTATTTTTGTGTAAAATTTTATTATCCCATTTAAAAGGAGGGCTCGAGCTGACGGTGGTCTCGAGTTATTGAGGGGAAACTCAGAAGTCTACTACTCCCCGTCTCCTTACCGGAATAGCCGAATGAGAACCACTAGTTACTCCTGCCGTATTCTTTTAGCGAGATTATTAACTACCTTTAATGATATTTCACTATTAAGTTAATAAAAAAAGATAATATTAATTTTATTTGCACTTTATTATTATATTTAATTATTTAACTTTAAAGTATTCTAAATAAGTGAATTAACCTTACATAGGGGGGAAACCACAAAGAAGAATGGCATAAGGTATAGTCAGTTATATGAGATCTCTCGACCTTACTCTCAGGTTTAGGACGATTTTTTACTTGTATTGCAAAATGGTATTAAATTTAATACTTGAGTTAGAGCAGTTGATATATAGAAAAAATAAAATCAAATATTAAAATATATTGATAAATAAATAATAATCTTATTTTTAAAGACTTTTTTAAATTTCTTATTTATTTTTTCATTTTCTTTAATAAAAATTCTTATCACTGTAATATTACATAAAAATGTCTAATTTTATGTATTAAGTATAAGTTAAGCATTTGTATAGTATCTCTCATTTTAGCATAAAACTCTTACCTTAGGTAATTAAAATAAACAGAGAACCCACCACGTAATGGACTCAGGGATATTAGTTATTCGGGATGTTGACTACTGAAAACGGCTCAGTTTGTCAACATATCTTCTCAATAATTTGAAGTATATTTTCATAATGCTTTGCGAACTATTTACAATAATGAAGTTAACTTAAAGTTAGTTAGTTATAATTAGGTAGGTATTTGTAGGGATGACCTAAAGAGTCATTTTTTGTGTTACCTATGTATCCAAAATACGTGAAAAGTAAGTATACTATTATTGGACCTGCATTTAAAAATAATATAAGTCCAGGATCGTACTGTTTAACTGTTTTATTAGTGAAATTATGGTTAATATTGAGTGGCTTCCTACAAAATATCGCAAACCGCCTGAACATTTCTTCATAACATTATTCACTTAGTCAACCATTAGTTAATTAACTTTAGTGGAATCACTTAATATAAAACTGGGGCTTTATACCCAAAAAGGTAGAAGCAGTTCTAGGAGCCTTTTTGAAGTATTTATATAAAAATAATGATATACGATAAATATAATTATAGGTACATGTAAATGAATAGAGATTGATAATAATTCATATTCTATTGTGAATTCTACGTGCTCGATAAAAAGAAATATTGAGTAGTGAAAAGAAATAAAAAGATTTTAAAGGACATTGAATTAATATTTAATTTCTTATATAATAATATATAATATATATAATATATATATACTATATATATATATTATATAATATATTATATATTAAAAATTCTTATAAGAAATAAAAAGTATATTAATTGAAAAGATTTTATATTTAATAAGGTCAATTATATCATTAGTTTCCCTGCTTATTTTTAATATGAATTGATTTCAATACAATATATATTTCATTATAGTATGACTTATATACTTATATGCTGAGATCTCACTAATTGATAATTAGACATGAGTAATAAGCTAAGTACCTGTAATGCGATAGGCTTCTCCTACACTAATTATCTTAAATAATACTGATTTCTCAATAGAAATGTTCTTGAGAGAAGATCAGATGACGTTCAAGAAATGTTCGGTTATTCATATACAGGCAATATGCTTTAAGATGTTTCTATAGAGAGTAGCAACGTTAGGAAACCTCTCTATTCTTGTCACATTATAGCTACTAGATAACGATCACGTCAGTTATTTTGGTATTTTTCATTATTTCTTAACAGTACTATTTATCTCTGAGAGTCTGAGCCATAATAGACAAACTCTTATCTACTATTTTAAGTGGTATTCCTCGTGAGGTGCATTAGGATAAAGGTCGTCTTTATATAATAAAAGAGTATATGAAACTTATTTTCTAAATATTCATCTAAGGTATATAACATTAGTACCATGATTATGTCTTAGTTATAATAAAATATACTTGATAGTGAAATGTTATAGTGGTTATGCTGAAGTGATAAAATATCGGTCACAGTCAAAGAGGAAATCAGATCATCATATATAATAACAGAATTAATAATAAGATACTTGAGATATTAGTACGTAGTTAATAATAATTGATTCGGATTATCATGATGTTTACTTGGAACGTATATTTTATCTAATATTAGGTTATCTGAAATTGTATTATATACTCACAAAATCATCATTAAAAGTTAAGAAATGTTCGTTTCTAATTTCTATTATTACATTACGTACGTGCTTTGATTATGTGAGCTATCTCTAAACAATAGCTGTGTATTTGCTTTAATTTATATGAGTTACACATAATGTCTTTCAAGACGAATTGTCAATCTCTAGATATTTTAGACTTAAGTTTAAATTTACACTGACTTATATTTTCTAAAATGTGTTTTATTATCGTATAGGCATACGGGAATATGTTTGACACTTACAAGGATCAAGACTTGTAAACCAAGTTTAATATATTTAAATGATAAATTATATATATATAAACGTGTAAAATTAATTATTAATTAATATAAATAGTAAAATTTATTTTCTAAATAATTATATAAGATAAATATAATACAAACAACCATTCATCATTGTGAAAAAATTACATACATAATACCAACCTTATTCTAACCTTGATATTATATCAAAAGATCATGAACGCTGTATTCTGCCACATTATGATATATTCTGTATATATAAAAATGGTAAAATATTACATGTGATAATTTAAAGTAAATATTTTAAAAAAAGGTTGGAGTATGTAGATTGTTATGTTTTCTTTAAATATCATTTTTTGATCACTCATTATAAGTGATAATATTTATAGATAAATATAACTTTAATATTGTCTTAATTAATCTCTTTATCCACAGAGTAGATGCGGCACGTGTCTATTTGGTTCAACCAGATTAATATCGATTATAACAGTGCATTTTTTTCTATAGAATGTTATCTTTCAAATTCAACGCCTACTACTTCTATGAAATTTTTTATATGCAAATGCCATAGCATTCCTTCACTGTTTGACCCTAACAAATGTACCTTATTTAAGAGCTTTAGGATTGATCACCTTCTGATGAATAGGTGCTCAGTTTGGTTCGTCTCCGTTAATTCAACCTACTTCATGTTGAAAAGAGTTTCAATTGTATTCTATAGGCCTATGATAAAAATAAATGCCATGTGATTTATTATAATATAACCTCAAAGTATATATATAATTAAGCACGTAGTTCTCTCTCAATAAATACATTTGCAATGCTATTTACCTGATGATTAATCATAAAACCGGTATACATAATATATGATAAAAATTCCGTTCTCTTAAGTATATAAAAGGTGAGAATTACTACGACTCTACCATATCTACTACCCAATTCTCGCGATACCTAATATATATATATATAACACCAAAGTAGAAAACTGTTCCGTTTGAGTAGGAATATATTCCGTTTAGTTTCATCAGCTTAAATATTAGTGAAAAATATAAATATATTGTCTAAGTGTAGGAGACTCGCTCGTTTCGACTATCTAGTAAATATTGTATAAGTTCTTCATTAAATGTCGTGAATTTAAAGGTCAAGCACATTCTATGAATCATCTCGGACTACGATATACATTGAATTTTGTGAGTACTAATAGATAAGTTAATAGTATTTATCTTATCCTCACAATCACTTAGCACCGCCATTTGTCTGAAAACCTAAGTGAAATGCTATTCTTAAAATAGGCCGGTCATTATTTTTACAGCGTTTGATATTGAATATAAATGATCAATTAAGTGATCCAGGATGTCATCATGAGCCCCTTGTGAGCGATATTTGAAGTAATCCATTCATGCCATCACATAAAGTAATAAGTTATCTAAATTTAATTATTTTAAACAAGTTTTTTCATCTATTTATCTACTTTACACATTTTTCATTTTAGAAGCTAATATAGTAGAAATATTACTAGTATTTCAATCCAATATGTTTATTAAATTCGTGATCACATATCTTGAGTTGATGTGTAGTGAGTGATGTGCTATAAATGTGCTGTGGCGCGATAACATTCGTCCCGCGGCTAACAAAAATTATTCAAAACATGATGTATAGATGTCGAACTATATCTAATATTAATATTTATATGACAAAATATTATTTTTTACTGAATGTTATATATTATATATCATTTTTATATATTTATCGTGGTTAATAATTTATTTATATTATTTTTAGGTATAAAATATATTACATAGATATTACTTTTAAATTATTGTATATTGGTATAATTTATTCTCTAGGAATACTAATGCATATTTCGGACCTCAATTAGTAGTAAAATATTTATTTTTAATCAATTCAAAGTAGCATATCAGAAAAATTGACCCACGACATAATATTATACTCATATATCTCCCTTTCTAGACCTATATGGTAATATATTAATATATACTGAGTGTAGTTTTTTGGGAGTTTATCTCACCAATGTATGTTTGTGCTTATGCCTATTTATCTCACAGTATTTTTATCTGTGAATAATATAAGAGCTCTAATATTTATCCATATTATATTATATATATATTATATATATTATAATATATAATTTATTAATATATATTTAATATATAATATAAAATTATTTATATATATTAATATATATTATATATATATAATATATATAATATATATTATATTATTATTTATATATATATATATATTAAATATAAATTATATGAAAATATTAAATAATAATATATTATTAATAACTAAATATTATTATCATATATATTATAATTATATATATATATATATATTATATATTATTATATAGATATTTGTTAGAGGTTGTATTCTAGATGTAGGAAAATAATAGCTAATGAGTAGATTAAATCCGGGGTATTATATATATATATAGTATAGTATATATATAATAGTATATATAATTATATACCATATATAAAATATATATAACTGCATGACATATAGGCTACTATATATATATATACCCCCTTACTTAATGGACTACTCATTATCTTTTCCAGACTTACCCCCCTATGTATATATTAATAATAATAATAGTATTATTAATTATATTATATATTTATAGATAATATATATATATTAATAAATAAATATATAATATTTATATATTATAAATATTATTATTATATATATATTAATAAATATTAAATAACATTTATTTTTTAAGGGTATATATCTAACATATTGTAAATGATCCATAGGGACTAACTAACTTACTAAACACTTGCGAAAAAGTTAAAATATTCCTGAGTACAATTTATCCAAATTTTTTTATGTATAGAAGTAATACAAATCGTACTTACTCAGAATATATTTAATAACAGATTATTAAGTATTTATATAACTAACAGCTTTAATCTTATTAAAAACACAAAAAGCCACACAAAAATCAGTAAGTTAAATTATATATTATAGATAAATAAATTATGGTAAATTATTAATTATTAATGAACTAAAAATAACTTTACTCATCAAAAAATCCACTCACTAATTATTAATTAATATTATAGTAAACTAGATTGCTATACTGATGGAAAGAGAGGTTCAATGCTTAACAAATTGTCCGAGAAAGAAGTCAGATATTAGTGGACTGCAACGCGTTTCTTAGACCCAGTATATTTAATAGTCAATTATTATTAAAGTGAAATTTACGAATAAATAATTTTCTCGGTATTATTAGTGTAAATGCATCAAGATAGCATAAAATTATTAATTAAGTATTTATGGTAATTATTAATTATGTTATTAATTAATATTATTATTATTTCTTGCTTAATGCAATATTTTAAATTGAAAAATATTTATTGTTACAGCTTAAAAGAAAATTATTAAGTTTATTTAGACTACTGTATCTTATCATATTGCACTTCCATATGTGTGATCCCATGCACTATAGAGTTGAATAGGTAAGAGCTAATTCTTGTGTATATGGAACTAGTCAGATGAACAAGTAAATCTCAAATTATCCAATATTCCCGAACTCGCACTCGACTATCTTAAAAAAGAGTATCCGTTAGTAGCACTAGATGAACTTTGTGCTGCTTAAAATGCTCTAGCGCATAATAAGGAATAGCGAGAAATCAATTAATCATTTATATCTCTAGTATATATAAGGTTCAAATTGAACTCCTTATCATAATATGTACCTGTGTAAGAAAATTCTTGTGACTCAAGTCCTTTAATGCATAAATAATAACATATATGATGATATAATAGTAAATTTAATATATATAATAATATGTATCTATAGCTATTATTATTATTTATATTTAATTATATTATTATTAAATATTATTAATTTAATAATATAATTATATTTATTATTATATTTAATTTATTTAGATATTATATTTAATTATTATATTATTATTATATTATATATATAATATAATGTATAATATTATATTTATTAGATACTGGTAGAGTAAGAGTTAGTTGAATATTTACTTTTATGTGTTCGATTTAACATATTTATTATTAGCAATTAGATCGTTTTAGTTCCATATTATCTCTTATTATTATTATCATACTACTACCTTCAAAATGACCTAATTTTCCATCTGATATTGTTATATTAGATTTCAGCGAGAGAAATCTAACACAAGTGTGATATTATAAGATAATTTAATTTAATTAATGAACATAATATTATTTATCATTTATATATATATATATATAATTATTATTTTATATTATAATTAATTATTATTAATTATATATTATTATTATATTATGTATTATGATTAATATATATTATTATATTATTATTTATTATTTTATATAATTATTATTATTATTTATTATATTATAAAATTATTATTATATATATAATTAATTATTTTAATTATTTAATTATATTTATAATTTAATATTATTACTATATGTTCCTTTTAAAGTAGTAATGATATATACTAATTTTTCACAATAGTGAGGTGTGCCGTTACAAAGATTTTGGTTTTTATGAAGCTTATTTCCGACCGCATTTGTGACACACATAAAATGTAATTTCTACAACAAAGATCCTAGAAGAGTATATAATGAAAATTTATAGGGAGTACGCTAATCATTGTGGACACTAATATTTTTAAAGTATATAATCGACTAAATTATTTAATTATTTTATAATAGTATAATATGATATAATTATTCACTCATGGTTCGGGGGAATGAAAGGGAAGATATCCTCAATAGATAATAAATGGTTCGTAGTGGCCTGCCGTTCAAACTCCAATAATAAGGATGAAACTAGGACTGAAGTTTTACTTTTGAAAAATAAGGGGATAAAAAAACTCTCAAACCTTAATAAGTAGTGAAAATAAAAGAGAGCATCACATAAAATTTCCAAAAATTTTAAAGATCTGTAAAATAATTTATAAAAGTAATTGAGAATATTATTATATTTTAATAATTAAACGAAAGATATAGACAATAGCAATATTATAGAGAGAACTAACCTGGTGCATATTTATATACCTTGATTACTAACATAATACTGTAGATTATCTCTGGAGCACAAAGGATCTCACCTTCTCCTGTATATAAAGCAAATGCTTTTCCAATCTTGTAAGTACGTGAATTTCTTTTATATAAATTATTATATAGTGAACGATGCAGTGTTCGAAAGCAAAATAAAATTATTCAGTTTTATATTAATTAATATTTATAAATTAATATTATTATTATTACTAATATAAATTAAGCTCAACTTGATACTCATATTCAGACTCTAACTTAATACTAATCAAAATTATATATTTATTATATTATTTAAATTTTTTCCTTTAAACTTTATTATAATTATCGTACTAGAGTAATGATGCTCCACCTCCCTTCTAAAATCGAAAGCATTTAATTGTGTCAATCTTAGATCTATTATGATCGTTTTATATCTAAGCTATCTTTTTATATGTAGGTACTATAGATGAAGCTGGAAGTCTCAAAAAGTCGAAACAGTAGAACTCACTAAAACGTATACTCTACAGTATTTAAGAATATTCTATATAATAAAATATAGAGTAGATGAAATAACCACAATAGAATTACTAACTATTTAAAATATAAGTATTAAGTAAATGAGAGTAACAGATAGATCTTGCAGAAGCCCTAACATCAGATATTGTAGTCCATTATCTCTAACAAATAATAAGCTCTTATTAAAAGAAAAGAAAAAATATTACTAGATATATAATCTTTATTGTGTCACTTAAGATTTTGTTTGCAAAAGCTATATAGGTATGGAAACAATAATATTATATAAAATAGGTATTAAATTAAACTCAATAAATAATAATAGATAATTAGAGTGAGTATAAAAAGTAATATATATATTATTATTAAAGTCAGTTATAATATATATATATATATATTATATTATATTATATATTATATAATTATATTAATATATTATATTATGAATAAATTATATATAATAAGTATATAATATAATATATATATATTATTATATATATATATAATAAGAAATATATAATATATTATAAATATTAATTAATTTATATAATATAATTATAAATAATATAATATATATATAATATTTAATTATTTATCATATATAAGTATATATATATATACTATATATATATATAGTATAATATATATATATATATAATATTATATTATGATAGTAACAATATTTAATATATATATTATTATTATATAATATATTTATTATAATATTAATATATTATATAGTATTAGATTAATATGTATATATATATATATTAATATAATATATATTACCATTTATATTTTTCTCTTATTATTATTATTTATAAAAAAGTAAGTATAGTATTCCAAAATAACTAAGTTACATAAATATACAGGAAAACCATTTTAATTTTCAAATTCCTTTACTGATTTTTTATAATAATAATTATATATTGTATATAATTATATAATTAGTAACAGAGATTATTGAGTATATTAATTTATATTCTCAATTCAATTTAAATAGGAAAATTTGGAGATTGTTTGAAGAATGACGGTTATTATAAAATAAATCTAATAATATATAAAAAGCTATATATAATATATTATATATGGACAAACTGTTAAGTAAAGATATGCAAATGGTGCTACTTTGCAACTTTATAAATATTTTATAGTATTTATAAGTAGTTATTGCTCTTATATAAATATAATCCACTTTATTTTATAAATACTTTAAAAATCTTAAAAAATACAAGTTATTTTTTATTGAAAATAATTTATTATTAATTTATATTTGTATTCGCTATTTGTACTTTATTGACACATATTTAAATACATGACGTAAATATTATTAATAACTCTAAATGTATTTAGTTTCTTAATTTCGTTACAAGGAAATATATTTAAAAGCTGTATTTTTATTGTAATACATTATTATAGTTAGAAGAACTTTTTCCAACTGGTTAAATTTGAGTTATAATTCCAAATTGAATTTTTAGAATAGTATTACTTAATTTTGTCTGTTTTACTAGATTTGACATTTTGTGTTTATTGTGAATTTAAATGAAAACATATTTTATTTTGTTCTCTACTAAAATGAGAAATTACTTTCATAACCTGATAGATTATATAAATTTTAAAATTAGAAAATTTCGAATATGGGATTATTTAAGTTGTTGTCTTCATTTAAATAAAAATTATAATAATAAATTAGCAATTGAATAAATATATATAATAAATTATAACAATATATTAAATAAATAATAATAATAATTAAATTAATAAGATAATAATAATAATAAATAATTATATAAATTAATTAATAAATATAATTAATAGTAATAAATTAATCATATAGAAATAATAAATAATTATAAATAATAATTATAATAAAAATATATATAATTAGATTATTAATATAATAATAATAATATATAACTGTCTATAATAATAATAAAAAATTATATTAAAAGATTAATAATTCTAGTATATATAATAATAATAATATATTATAATAAATAAATAATAATATATAATAAATTAAATAAGTAAATAATTATAATAATATATATTATAATAAATTTGATGTAAAAATTAATAATAATATAAATGATGCAATAAATTAAAGTATTTATAATAATAATGAAATATACAATAATAAGAGATATTAAATAAATAACACAGAAGTGTACTACTTAGAATAAATAAATAAATAAATAATAATATATCACTTATTGCAAATTTATATATAAAGATCAGATATCATTTTGTAATAAAGGTTTGATATATCTATTCAATGAATATATATATATATATATTAATATAATATAATATAATTATATATTAAAAATATATATATTATTAAAATATTAATATATATATATAAATTATAATATATATATATATATTTAATATACATAGTCACAAATATTCATAATAGGTATATATTAATATATATATTTATATATATATAATATATATTATATTATATATATATATATATATTAATATATAATAAAGTATATAATTATATTTATATATCAGAGGCGACTCCTGTACTCATGCTTTTTAAATTAGCAATAACTCTAGTGAATAATGTGAATATAGACGGAAAACGCTTTATAATAAACTATATTCATATTTTTATACAAAATTTATTTATATTTATTACGATAAAATTTTCTTATTTTGTTTTTACATTATTACATAATATGAATTATAAATAAGATATAATGTAACAAATAATTTAATATATTCAGATATAATAAAAATAAGTATAAGCCCCTATTTAAAATAATAACGCTTTTCACCCATTAAAAATGGATATAAAATGGATAAATTCTTATACTTCTTCAAGAGAAGAAGTAGAAGGGAGATAACGACGGTAAAAACGGTTTCGATTTATTCTCTAGACGATTCACTGCAATAACTAAGTACAAATATTTGATTATTAATAAATTAGTGTTTATTAATGAATAATGTTTAAAATACTATTAACATATTTAAATTAAATTATATTTAATAGCTTTTATAATAATATAATATTGAAATATAATAAATATTTAAGATTAATTTAAAAAAATAAAATATTCATAATAATATATATATATACTTAAGCAATAATAAAGTTAATTATTATAAATTATTTAATAATTATATATAACAATTAATTAAATATATTTATCAAATAATAATAATATAATATAACCAATAAGAAAAAACGTTTTTAAATAATAATAAGAATAATAACTATTATATTTAAGTACTATATGGTAAGTGGATATATATCTATCATAAAGTAATATATCATATATATAATATATTATATATATATATATATATATAATTAATAAAATATATATATATATATATTATATAATATTAATATATATATATATATTAATAAATATATTATAATATATATTAATAAATATATTATGATAATACTTATAAATATTCCTAAAAATAGATAATATAAATATAATATATATTTATATTATAATAATAACTATATATATATTATTTAATTATTGAATAACCTTATAAGATATTAATATATATATATAATATATTTATAATAAATATTATATATAATAATAAAATTATATATATAATATATAAATATATATATATATATATATTATTATATAATATATATAGTATATTATATGATTATATTATATTTATATATATATTTATATATATAATATAATTTATATATATATATTTAGATATAAATAGACTTATTATATATTAATAAATATATTATTTATGATACATTTTAAATTATAAGAGCAAGAATATATTATATATAAAGTAATATTATATTTAATTAATTATATATAATTAAATAATTAGAGTATATATATATAATATTTAATAGATATTATATAATAATAATATATAATTAATTATTATAAGTAGAGAGAGAGAGAGAGAGAGAGTTAGAATATGAGTATATATAATATATATATATATGATAGAGAGAGAGAAGAGAGTAAGCGTATTAAACGAAGTAATGTAAAATAAGATTATTAACTGGATAAGTATCGCCATCTTTAGATATAATTTAGTATATATATATTATATTATAATAAATATTATAATAATTTAAATATATATTATAATATTTATATTATGTAATAGTTTATATATATATTTATATAATAATATAATTTATTATAATATTATATATTTATAATATAATATAATGTAATATTATTATATATAATATTAATATATAGATAATATAATAAATATATATACTATAGATAATATATTAAATATATATAATACATATATATATATATTAATATATATATATTTATATAATAAATATATATATTATATATTTACAAAGTTTTGACTAGTGACTAAAAGAACTTAAGGTGAGAATATATTCATTGTTCTACATTCCTAGCTAAGAGTATTTTATGTTGAAACTCAAAAGTTAATTAATTCTCAGAACTAATGAGAAGTTTCCAACATCGAATGCTTAATAAAAATTTTAGCAAAGCAAACATATTTTTAAAATTTTTCTTATAAATATTGCCTTTGGTTTATTTACTTGAATATTATATGGGAAAATAACTACCTAACGTTAAAATATCATTCAGTTATGCTATTCTTTTATAATGTTTATAGAATTAATACTTAAATTTTAATAATATATTTTTCAGATATTTGATGATTATAATATTTTTTTTAATTTTTTAGGATATTTAAGTATTTAATTTTACACATATTCATAAATTTAAAACTTTAAATTAATTAATTTATTAAAACTTTATTAAAGTTTAAATTAGATTCTTGATACATTGTTGCGAAGTCTGAAGAAAGTTGGTCAATTATGTTTATATATGCGAAACCTATAAAATCCATTTTTAAAAGTTTGGTCGTTAGCGGCTCTTAATTTTAAAATATGCGATTTTATAGTATTATTTAGAGATGTTTTAAAATTCTTGTTTACTCAGTTTTGCTCTTGTTTGTATTAAAACGTTAAAAATAAATGATAGCGTCAATACTGACAATTATACGCTTTGTAGGATATTACTATTAATTATTTTACAAATATCTGATCGCCTTCACTCATTTTAAGTTTACCCGGTTCAGTATTTACATTTTTGGAATGGTTACAATAGTTTAAGTCAGTGGCTAATATATATAGTTCTTAATTCTATTTTTTATAATACCTATGTCTTGGTATATATTGTCTGAATTAATGTTTTAGTATCTTTGACTATGGTTATGGTTAACTCTTTGGCACACTTTACACTTTTTGGTTTTCTTTTATATTAATAGGTTTGCATATTTGTACAGTTTTTACCTGACTAAGTTTATGATTTATTTTTGTGTATTAAGAATAAAAAAAATTGTATACAATTATATATGATTCAGCAATAATGTATCTGATATTTTCGGTTCATGTTTTAAAGATATAGATTCTATAAAGATATACTCTTCATATATATTATATACATCTTAAGCATAGCTTCAGCTTTATATCAAATAGTCATATAATAATATATATCACAATAAATAATATGATAGATATATAATATATTATTCAATAAGTTAACTAAATAGAGAGTAATAATGTTCTTAAATCTACAATATATATACTTATTCAGAATGTATATATGACTTCTTTATACCACAGGCGATAAAAATATATTTTACACGAAGGAAACAAACTATATAACTTTCTCTACTTAAATATGAAATTCAAGATGGCGTCTTGTTCATATCTTATCTAATAATAATATCCTTACTTATTAAATAAACCTTGCTCAAAATCTTTCCATATAGAATAGTACAACCATAATCCTCTTCTAATAAGAATGTCATTACAATAATCCTCTCATAAGAATTACTACATGATATTTACTTAATTCTAAAGATTCAACTATTGATATAAATTATATATAATTCAAAATTTTAATATAATTAAGCTTCAATCTCAAACAAAGGATTAATATTATGGGGTTGATCAATTCATATAAATATCTTCCGTGTACTCAAAGTGAGTTAAAAATATAGTATATTCCACTCACTGAACAACGACATATATAACTTCAAATATTAACTAACTTAATAAACTTGAATTTCTCAATAGACTTTCACTTATAATTACTGATTTAGTTACTATATTGGAAATAGATCTAACTCTCTCTAGGTGGCACTATATTATCTCTCAGATATATTTTTCTAGAGTTCTCGAGAACGGAGCCAGGTGGCTCTATGACGAAATTAATTACGTTTTTTTCCTAGTATATTTCATGATGGCCTTTCTACAAATGATCAAAATTTATATACTTCAGATAATACACCATAAAAACACTCATATAAAGAAATTATACCTCTAAATATACTCATCTATCAAAGAATCTATAAATAAATCTTTATCCATAAGAATTCACATAAAATTTCCTTACTATTCATAAAATAGTATATATATTCTACTTTTACATATAAGAATATTATTTTTAGAGAAACAAATTGGAGTGACTAAAACCAAACAAGATTAAATGCTAAAGTAAATAAATAGTAAAATCATAAAATTAAAATATAACCTAATAACCTAATAGTATTAATTATATTTAGTAGTTTGAACATCTGGTAATTAAACTCCGTCTATCCATATGAGTAATTAAAGTGTTTCATATCAGAAGCGAATAATCAGTACCTCTTCTACAAAAATGTAAAAACTATTAAAATGTCTCTAAACATATTTTGAGTTTACAAAAATCTAGCTATGAAAAGATTCACCGATATATTTTCTCTCAACCATTTCTAAACATCATAGTAAAACTTCTCATTAACGAGCTGTACTTACTTCTTGACTATCTTATTTTTTACTAATGTTTCATTATGTAGCTCCTATTTATCTTATTAAATATATCAGATATAACTAGATCTATTTCTTTTAAGATTTTACTTCCAATCCATAAAAATAAATAAAAAATAAAATAATAATAATAAATTCCTCTACCAATAAAGATTAATAAATATTTTACATAAGAATACTGTCATAATCTTTTCATTTAAAATGTTACATACTATTAATAATTCCGTTCTCATAAGATATGTAAATGCATGATTCCATCTTCATATATATCATATAAATGACTCAAATTGCTCGCAAAATCTTCTACATTTCCTTTGCAGTGATATATCATCTTATTAACAATTAATATAGCTCATTCAAACCAAGTGATATAATTTGTGGATTTGACATCGAATCTTTCTCTAGGTATTTTGTATATATGTGTGCGTCTATGTGTTTCCTTGCTCCCTCGGTATCAAATTAAGTATAAAACTATAAATAACTTAGATTATGAGTACCATGATACTTATTTTCACTTCTATGATTAGTTACATGTGAAAAGATACACTCTGTATATATAGTATATATTTTCAAAATTTGCGATTAAGTTACTTTAAGAACCACAGAGCGTCTTTTCTACATTTTTCTTTTTCTATGTTTCATTTGGCATTCATCTACTAATTGATCAAAATAGGAGCTGTTTAAGAAGGTGTTCATAATGAAAATTCCTATCTTTCAATATAATATGGTATTATATTACTTATCTTCATGAAATAAATTACACATATATACCCTATTATAGAATATGATACATATCATGACCTCTTTAATAAGATAAGTGTATATCTATATCCTCTTCATAAGAATTCTTTTAACTATTAATATAAAGATAATGTTCATGGGCTTATTCTGCATCAGATATAACCGTCCCACTTCAAAAAATATTTAAATTAATATATTAGTATCTAATCACCAATGAATAATATATGTTGACATCATATCTCCTTGATCTCATCTAATTGAACTGCTTTTCAAGAGATATTTAACACATATTCATATTTTTAAAAACTTAATACTGATTATTCAATAGACTTTCATAACTTCTGATATGTATTATATACTTAGAAGTATATTACACCTAATAGGTACTAATATTATTCAAATAATATTTGCTAGATTAGTTTCTATAAGTGATATTAAGATTTATTATGCAACATTTATTTCATTTTTAATTGTTTCATATTTCGTATATTCAGCTTTGATGATATATCAAAAAATAAGTACATTTTTTATGAGATAATAATACAAAACTCCAAATCCATATGAAAATCAGAATATATACTCTTTCAATAAAAGATCATATAATTCCTTTTCATAAGTAAATGTTACAATTAAATTATACTTTACCATAGAATAATGTATAACTATCATAATTCAGTTCATAAGTAATGTACTAATATTTAATCATTTTCTCAATATTAATAATTCTGCTATATTTGTTATTACTTTATCATAAATTCCAACATGATAATCAATTCCTTCAAATTTAATTATAGTACTTCATTCAATACATAAAGATATATATATTATATGGGTATATGACTATTCCGCTAAGACATACAAGCACTACTATAAATGAGGTGAGATAATCTCCATCTGGACCTCCCATCCGACTCAATCTTGTTAAGAATATTAATGAAGACACTAGAAAACGATCCAATAGGAATCATACTTCATGATATAACTAGTGAAAAGATGTCCACCTATCATGGCTAAATACTTTATTATATCAAATTTAGGCTCGAAATCTAGTAGATCTTTCAAAACATACCGCTTATGAAGTATGATACTTTAGTACATTTTTCCTTTCAGGCTGTAATAATTATGGGCTATACTAATTGATAGATGTATATATTTCAGAAAACATCCTTTATTCGACTTTATATCACGTCCTAATACCCCATAACTGTAACACATTCCACTCAGTGCCTACACACATTATAAACAGACTTCTCACTATATACTCTCAAATCGTTATAAAAGCTTTTGGTTCAATCACTTCTTTTTCAATAATGAATAAGGGCCAATCTTAAAGATAACATTAGTGAGTGTCACCTACAAATGAACAATATCAATTGAATCACTTATCTCATATATAGAGGAAGTTTTTAAAATCTTTAATTATATGTATAATTTAATCCTAAACTAATATAGAAATAATATGGCAATTCACTTTCTAACAAACAAATTATAAACCATGGAAATACATAAGACTTATAATAAATATATTGCAGCCATTAATGAATCATCCGAAGACTTCGAATCTTACAAATAAATAAATCATCAGATTTCACAGAACCGAATCTGGTTCATCTTTAACTATGAAACCGCAATTAAAGAACAATCAAATGTAAGGATCACTTTAAATACCCTTTAACTCATAGTCGTTGGTCCACAACATTATCATGATCCATACATAGTGATATATCCACAAGACCATATATAAAAAAGTGTATGTAAGACCTACCTCCTAACATTAGTATATATTAAGGTAGTATATAAGAAAACGAATAGTAAATAAATAAGTTTTTTTTTTTATCAGATAAGTCAATAATTAAAATTTCATATAACAGTGGCGATAAAATAATCGCCTCCCGCAAGACCCACGCGGTGGCTGGTGGTTTGGGAGAGCGCAGGAGCTTAACGATAGAGATGGGCATTTATGGCTGCCACGGCGCGTCGCTTATCCATGAGGAGACGACCGGCCTATTCATATTCCCATTTCAAAAAAAATCAAAAAATAAATAGAGCCACATATATCAGATGAATTATAAAACCTCCCGGATAATTGAAACTCTTTCTCATTGGCTACATACATACATACTCTACGTACATATGGAGAATTATAAAGTATTTATAGGTAAATATTAATATGTTATTAACAATATATATAAATTAATTATATAATATAATATATTATAATTATATATATAATTATAATAATTTAATATAATATTAATATATAATATATATAATATTTATATATAATTATTATATATATATAATTATATATGTTATATTATTAATATAATATTATAATATTATATATAATATATATAATTTATATATATATTTATATATAATTAAATATATATTATATATATATAAATTATATATATATAATATATAATTATATATAATTTATATATATATATTAAATATATATAATATATAATAATATTAATAAATATATATATATATTAATATATATATAAATTAATATATAATACTTATATAATATAAATTATATATAATAATATAATATATATATTTATATATATACTTAATTATATATAATTACTTATATATAATATTATATTATATATATAACATTATATATAATATATATAATAATAATATTTATATTATATATATATATTAATTATAATATATAATAGATAATTATAAATATATAATATTAATATATATATATTAATATTAAATATATATATATATATATATATTTAATAAAATTTAATAGATATATATTATATATAATTATATATAATAATTTATAATATTTTATTAATATATATACCACGATCATTTTTTGTAACCGATATATTGATAGTAATCTGAAAACTTTTTATCTCAATATTATTGATTGTTATTATACAATATGTTTATGAACCAGCTTATCAAAAAGTCACCTTATATGTAGAATGATGAGAATTTAAGCAGAACAAAAATATATGATGAGTGATCTCATATACAGATATATTAACTCTGATTAGTTGGTAACTATCACAATCACTGTGCATCATAATTAAATAATACTAGTATGACAATAAATAAGTGATATATCTTCAAGATGCGCCCTTTATATATTTCTTATTATATTATATATGATACTCTTTCACGAGCCCCCGACACAAAACTTATCAGGTACTATGACCAAACTTTATATTTAAATATATTGATTAATATAAAGTAAGTAAAAATTAGATATGTCTGCAATTATATATCATTACGATGAAAAAGAAGCTATTCAAGAATATTAATGAGTACATTCTGGGGAATATTTTATTTCTTACATAATCAAATCAAAAGCGAGGTTATAAGTAAAAATGAGATAAGATGTATGTTAAAGTTTTTGGAATAGAAAGCTAGAAAAATATTAATTATATCAATATTAATAAATAACTAAAGGGCAGGGATATGATGGTGCTACTGTTATGAGATTGGGATAATACTAATTGGACTTGTACAGACCAATAATCTCAAGTCTGAATTAAAGTCGCCTTAAATGCAGTTAGATATTTGTGCATTAGTGCAAATCACAAATACTTAATTAACTTAAGTTTTATTAGATGTAAGGCTACTTAGTAATAAAAGAGAGGTATACTAGAATTAAGCGTATTTTTTTATATTAGATGTGATTTTTAATGTAAGATATATGGGTATGATTTTTACAGTTCAGGTAGTATTTAGCAAGATTAGCAATTCACTGTAATAGAAATTACATCTGATATATCTAGCATGAGGTTCAAACAAATAATTACTGTTTTAAAAGTATCTGTAGTATATTATTAATATAATAATATATAAAATAATATTACTCCAAGACTAGATGGTCTTAGTAGGTTTCATTGCTTAGTTGGTAGTTCAAAAAGATATAATTTCATTTATATTTAGAATTGTTTTATCAAGAATAATTCATATATATCACTATTAAACTATTCACAAAAGAAGCTGGAGATAGAGTTAAAGTTAAGGTGGACAGCATTAGAATGAATTACGATTAAATTTGTATCATATTATTCACTTGTAATTTTATAAATGCTTGTTTATACAAAAAAGAATTTTTTGGAAAAGTATTATAGACCTATCATCTAAACTATTACTTAAAACACTCCAATTATAATCATTAGACCAAATCTATGGGATGAAGTTCATTACCTACTCTTTTATAGACAGAAAGTGTTAGTCATACACAAACTAAACCAAAGTTGTCGAGTGAGAGGTTTTACTAAGCTTTGATTGAGATAAGAGTGCCAGTAGATATATATGCTAGATAAGTTGTCATAATATGTGATATTATATATCTCAAGATTTAGTTCCCAACTTTATACCGGCAAAAATATGTTCAAAGTGTACCAGAGGCAATCTTTAAGATAGAGTCTCCTCTTTTTAATAATTGATATTTGTGCTCCGCACATATCATTGGATCCTTGCCACAATTTTGCAAACGCCAGGGTGAAATACCGGCGTTTTTTTACT
Organism: Trachelipus rathkii; assembly: GCA_015478945.1. Lineage (NCBI taxonomy): Eukaryota > Metazoa > Arthropoda > Malacostraca > Isopoda > Trachelipodidae > Trachelipus > Trachelipus rathkii. The sequence continues at coordinate 9,420 of JABUQX010016300.1, read as the reverse complement.
CACCGTAGAGCATTATTGTAATATATTTATCTTTTTATTGATTAGGGATCACATATGAATATGCTAGTGATAAAGTACGCCGATTATACTGCGTGATAAATCAATTGAATAGGAGAGTGATATATCAGATGTTATTATCTAGAACTATCTCATTCGCATGCTACTATCAGCCCTGTATATCAGTATATCAATAAAACTATATAAAAGTAGAACATCCAATTGGAAAGTCTATATTCTAGAGAGCTAGGGTTGCTTCACCTCATAATAGAAATCTAATTGCATGAAGATCGAACAACAGCTAGAAAACAAATTTCTTGTGATGGGTTACCGGAAATTCTTCTGGATCTAGTGGCGTTACAGATTATATTGTTCTCGAATTTATATGATAGGATATTTTAGTATAAGAGAAAAAGAATCTGATGTCCGATATGTACATAAATTACAAGTGACTTTTTATGAAGACGAAGGTCTTCGATGTTCCAACCCCAAATTAATGCTTTGGGTTTGAGAGCTAATTGAAAATATGTTAATTGGTTGATTGAAATATGAATTGATTCATTGTTGTACAATTTGTCAGTTGTGAATTAGAATTATCATGTAGTTCTTATGAAGAGGATTTATGATGTACATTCATGAAAGGAGTATTCCATGATATTAGTTGGTTGGTATCACGCTCTTTATTAGTATCTATGAGGATTATGGCTGAGAGATTTTTATTTCTCTGAGAAAAAATGATAAAAATACTAAATAAAATATTGCTCTTATTTGTTCAGAACCTTTATTTTAAGACAACTATCACAGTTTTATTTAATTGTTTTGATTTCGAAGATGCTTATTCTGATCATCAGCATAAAAAGAGCCAAATGGAAAACACCAGGAAAAAAGAAAAATGGTGTACTTACAATAAATGAGATCAATTATCGACGTGTATCGATCGGAGCCTCGCGCACTGTAGATCCTCCGCGCACGAAATATTTTGCAGAGAAAACAATATTTGTGATGCAAAGTAAGTAACCAGAGTTAAAGGGTCTTTATCATAATAATCTACAATTCTAGAGAAGGTGAAGACATAAATTCTCAAGAAGGACAAATCACCGCTATGGTATACACCAGTTATATTGAACATAATTGGAATAGATATAGTGTCGTGTGTCTCGTAGATACTAATTAAACGTTTTGCTTTTTAGCGTACTCGGTAAGCGAATATACACGCTAAGTGTAGAGATGACTCTCTCTTAATTATTAATGCTTTTTGTTAAATAGAGCTTATATTGTGCGCATTCTCTTTGTGATAAGATGTATAATATCATGTATTTGAAATCTTTATATGATTAAGAATTATCATGCAGATTCTTATGAAGTAAGGATTTAGATGTAACATTCTTATGTAAGAGATTATATATGTAATATGTAACTATTTATTGAAGAGGTAATTTATGTTTTAATCATTTATGATAAGAGGTAATTATCTATTATAGATTTTAGTGGATAAGTATTTTATAATTTATAATATTCATTATTGATATTAGTTTTGATCTCTGTTAATGAATGCATTTATATTGTATCATCATAGTAAAAAAGAGCCAATGAAAACATTAGAAAAAAGGAGTAAAATGTAAAAATTATACACTATGATATATATATATATATATATATATACACTAAGAAACTTATGTATCTATATATATATTTATAACCTATGATGTGTTGATCTCATTGATTAGAGTATACAATCCTCAGTAGGTGTTTGCGAAAGTTTCTCGCATTAAGTGCGTAAATGTGTGCTCCCTTTCCAGTATTAATGGAAAATCGAAGAACTTTTATTATGTCGATCAGTAGCGTTGAAATTCCATTTACTATTTGAAACTCCGTGATACACACCATCCGTAGAGGACTGAATAGGAACCCATATTAATCGGTCTGTGCAGGTCTTAGAATGAAGTAAGTCCTAGAGCATTTTGAGAGAGGGTCTGCATGATCTCCTCTAGTATGAGCGCTGCATCTGAATAATGAATTATTAGATGTTATATCATATTGTATATAGTTATCTATTATGAAGAGGATTGATGATGTACTATTCTATATTGAAGTAGATTATATATGAGGACATTGATATGAATAGAGTAGATTATGATAGTATTATTCAATAGAATGAAAATTTATGATAGATTCTTATTAGTAATAGAGAATTTGGATTATTATTTTGGAGTGTTATTTTGATATTCGAATATATGAGAATACTTTTATATGGGAATCTATAAGTAGTGAAAAAGACCATATTATAATAACATAGATATATAAGTAAAAATTGTAGTAAATAAAGAACTCAGCTCCGTGGTAATACTTGAGTATACTATATCTCGACAATAGAAAGAGTGAAGAGATGAGATACCGCAGAGTGAGAAAATGATACTATGCACTTGTTAATCACCTTTAGACAAGGATGATTCACCGTCACATAAAATATCTTCTTTAAGTATGAGATGTATAATAAGAATTAAGATAAAGATGATGATGCTTTTTTAAGTGAATATATCTTGTAAACTGTTAGCAAGTCTTTCTATGGTTAGAAGACTGGAAGATATCCCACGCACCGCTTGGATGCCACAACCTCCCCAAACAATTTAATTCTTTTGAAATGATAACTTTAACTAAAACTTTTAAACTTTCATTGGTACATTACGTAGATTTTTGTTAATTTGAATCGAAATAGGAAGAATTTATCTTGTTGTTGTTTACGTAGAGAGAGGTATTGATTAAAAACGTTCTACATCCTTATTTGATGAGCATTCATGATGACATCTATATGAAGATGAATTATTGTAACATTCATTAATTAGTGAGAATAAATAATAATTATTATAAATTATTATCTTTATTGTAAGTAGGATTTGGATTATTCTATTATGAGGAGATGTTTTGATATTCAAAAGAAATACTTTTTATATTCATAAGAAATATAAATAGGTCATCCTTGATTATGAAACTTATATATGATAAAAGAAAAAATAAGTAGAAAAACGCTTACCTATATAAGGTAATTATGATAAGTAAAAATATTAATCGCTATAATTATGGATAAATAATATATACCAGATAGTGTATATATCTTTCATTAAGTATATATATATATTACTAATCAGAAGTGAAAAGTCCATGGAAATTAGTTTTTAAGTTTTTAATATTTGAAGTATGTGTCGTTGTCGTGAACTTTTACTATTTGAGACGGAAGATTTCGATGTCAACCCCAATATTAATCCTTTGGTTGATGAGCTATATTTAAATTTTGAAGATGATTATCATGTTGAATCTTATGAATAGAATTATCATGTAGAATTATTATTATAGAGGATTATGATGTTAACATTCTAATGAGAGGATTATTGATAGTTACATCTATGTGAAAGATTATGTAGAGTACTTATGAAAGAAGTAATTATATGAAATCTTCAACACATTGTTTTCCCTCACACTAAAGGACAACCTCTTTGACCATAATATCATTATTTTAGTCATTCTATTATTTATCTTAAATTCTACTTTACCTAGGCAAAAGAATATAAATCGTCTGGCGACTTTTGGAAATAGCATCGAGTTAGTAACGATGACAGAATAATCCCATAAAGAAATAACTAATACTCCAGATATGATGAATCTTATTAGTAATAATAATCATGTAGTTGATATAAAGTAATGGATAAATCAGTTTTAAGGTTTTTAATAGTTTTAATATATATATATAAGGTATATTTAGTATCGTTTAGTCGTGAACTTTTTATAACTCATTTATGATGAACTGAGAAGATTCTCATGTCAACTCTACATATAAATCTATTTGAGTTTGATGATCCATATATTTAATAATAAATTTGAAGGTTATTCTCATGTTGTAATCTATTATGATAGAATTTAATCATGTTAGATATACCTTGTGTAAAGGATGATGAGTAAATTCCTTATGAAGAGGATTAGATTGAGTGTATATTAACTAATGTTACTATGAACGATGATAATATTATTTTGCAGGTTGGTGAGTTAAAAATATAAGAAGTAATTAATAATAAGATATACCTTACTTTCATACGTATTATTTTGGATTCTGCAATTTGTTGGTATGTGATATCTCTAAAGGAGAGGAGGTGTATGGTGTTCCGATATGACTGGAAGGAAGCTACCAATAAATTGTAGAATCAGATCCTATCAAATATAAGCGATATTAACTGAGTATTAAGCAATATACTTATGTTGGACGGTATAATATAAGAAGATGAGGCATTGTGTGTGGTATTGGAATATCCAATTCAATTTAAGTGTGTTACCTGAGAAGAACATACTTTTTAAATCTTTTCAGTAGGTATAATATAGGAATGGTAGTTCTGGAAAATATGATCATTATGAAAAAGTGGAACACATGGAAAGTGACAAGACAATGAATTAGAAAAGAATTAGCAATTGATTAATGCAGTACTATTCAATAAAATTTAATAAAGAGTGGTAGGTGTGAGTAGTTAGCACTCTAATTGAGAAATTTGCTTGTATTTTTTAAGTATTGACTATATCTCACGGGAATTACATTAGCAATTTACTTTTGTGCTTTTGCTTTAATGGGGCTACAAAAATATAATCATTTCGACATTATAAATAAATTCTTGAAACAATACGATATTCCATACTGCTACAAAGATTTTGAAAGTATGACAATAAGATACAAAAAATAATAAAAAACATGGAAAATATTTTATAGAAAATAATAATATATATAAAGAATAAAATATAAGAATAAATTAAGAAACCTAATATCCAGATTGGAAAATCTGGGTTTTCCTGAACCAATGTAGTTGAGATTAATGTAAGAGGAGAAGACTTAAGTATAGGTGGTCCGCTGACTATCATGACCTTACGAGTAGGTTTCTTCTGCTCGATATGAATAAATTAGTTATTGAAAACCTCTACTATTTCGGGTGACCATCTCATTGGTAACAAATTAGTTTCAATTTCAGTTTTATTTAAATTATCGATTTAAATTTAAAAAATTGGCTAAGTAAATTAGAATGTATATTTTACAGTAAAATAATTAAATTTTATTATAATAAAAAAAAAAATATTATAATGTATAAAATACTAATAAATACTCATTAAATAAAAATAGTTAACGATGAAATAATATATTAAAAACTCAAAGTCATATTAATTAATGATTATAATGAAATATATGCGGCGACTAATAATAGCTGCATATATATATATAAATAATAATTAAATAAATAATATATAAATATAATAATAATTAATATATAAATAGTAATAATATAATTAATATTAATAATTAATAATAATATAATATAATAATAGTAATATATAATATTAGTTACTCATTAATCAAATAATAATGTAATTAATAATTATTATAAATATATATAAATTAATTTAAAAATTAATTAATTATTATAATACAATTAATAAATTATAATAAAATTATAATTAATAATTAAGATATTAAAAGTTAAAAAAAAAAAAAATTCAATTATAAATAAATAATAAAATATAAAATAAATAATTTTTTGCTATCATATATTATTATTTAAAGATCGATTCAACTTGCTATAAATAAGACCTATATATAATAATAATTGTAATATATATATATATATTATATATATATATAATATATATATAATATTAATATATATATATATATATAATATATATATATATATTATTATTTAATTTATAATTAATATATATATATATAATTATATATATATTAATATATATATTTATATAATTAATATATATAAATAATATAATAATATTAATTAATATATATATATATATATAATATATATAATAGATATATATATATAGTATAAATTATATTATATATATATTATATATATATAATTAAATATATATTATATATATAATTAAAATATATATATTAATTATATATATTATATTTTATACGTTTTTTTTTTTATTTTTAAAAAAACATAATTTTAAGTTTTAATAAAATAAAATAACCAAGGTTTCAATAATATTTTGGTATTAGTTTTTTTATTTTATTTAATAAATTACATGATATTTATTTTCATATAATATATCAAGTTCTTTTTAGAATATATATAGCCTCTGCCCTTGAGATGTTGTTGAACTTTTAATTGAATAACATAATAAGCTAAAAGATATAGAGGAGAGAGAATAGAAATATAAGTATAATATATATATATATATTCAGTTTTACAACCTGGAATAAAGTGTTATGGACAAAAACTCACTCTACTAATCAGTTATTTTGTTATAAGTTTCTTTTTTTAAGTACGGATTATAATTAATTTAATTTATATTTATCATTAAATGTTTCTTGAGTTTTGTAATATATCATTATAATGTTTACAGTTTGTAGAATTTTTAATTATTAATTGATGAATATAATATATTAATTAAAAATATATATATATATATATAAAATTATTAATAGTATATGATTTAAATATATATATTAATAATATATAGATTATATAATATATATTATATATATTAATTTATATTATTTATATAATTATATATATTATATATAATATATTATATAATATATATATATTATATATATAATATTAATATAATATATAATATATATAAATTATAAATATATAATATACATATTGTAAAAAGTATTGAAAATATATATATATTTAATATTAAATATATATTAATATTATATATATTATATATATATATATATTATAATATATTATAATATATTATATTATAATATTATAATATTAATATTATATATATTATATATATAATTATTTATATATATAATATTATATATATATATATATAATATTATATAATAATATTTATGTATCTACAAAATATATATATTATATTATTTATATTTTATTAATATTATAATATAATATTATTATATATATATAATATATATATTAATATATATATAAATAACGATATTATATATATTAGATATAATAATATATATATATTATATATATATATATAAATATATTTTTAATATAAATATATATATAATATATATTATAACATTATATATTAATTAGATATATAATATATAATTATATATATATATAATATATATATAATTTAATTATAATATATATATATATATAATATATATTAATAATATATATAAAATATATCTGAGGTAATAATATCATATATAAGTAATTATATATATATATTATTATAACATATATAATATAATATATATATATATATATATATATAAATAATATATTAATATATATATAATATATAAATTATATATATATAATATATAATATTATAATATATATATTAATAAATATATATAATATATAATTATAATATATAATATAATATATAGATATATATATATGATATTATATGATATATAATATATAATTAAATAGTATAATATACATATATTTAAATATATATTATATATATTAATAATATATTATAATTATATATAATATATATAATATATAATAATTATATAATATATATTAATATATTATATAATAATATATAATAATATATAATATATATATAATTATATGAATCTAATATATATATATATAATATATATATTATTATAATATATTAATTATAAAAGATATATAATATATATATATATTAATATATATATATATAAAATAGTATATAATATTTATATATATTATATAATGTAATAATATAATAATAATATTATAATATTAATATATATATATATATAATAGATATATATTATTTATATATATATATAATGATATAATATATTAATAAGTATAAATAATAATATATATATATATATATATTATAATAATATATATTAAATTAATACATATATATAATAAATTATAATAATAATATAATTATTATGTATATATAATATATTATAATAATAGATATAATTATATATAATATATAATATGATATTAATAAAATATATAATATAATATATGAAGAATAATAATTATAAATAATATAAATATAAATATATATTAATATTAGTAATATGAATAATATATAATATAATATATATATATTATATATTATTAATATATATATATATATTATTAACTAGATATTATTGATAATAATATAAATATATATAGTTATATATATATTAGATATAATAATATATATAGTATTTATTATAAATTTATTAAATATATATAATATATTATAATTAATTTAATAATATATAATAGAATAGAATATATATATATATATAATATTATATATAATATTAATATAGTATATATTATTATATATTATATATTAAGTTAAATGTATTAATATAGATATATATAATATATTATAAATATATATATACTATATAATAATTGTATATATATTAAATTAATTATATTATATATATAGTATATATATTATAATATTATTATATAATATATATATATATATTAATATATATAAATAATATGTAATAATATTAATAGATTAATATATATATTTAATATTATAAAAGGAATATATTAATATATATATAATATATATTATTATATATATATATATATATATAATATATATAATAATATATAGATATATATATTATAATAATAATATATATAATATATATATATTATAATATATTATAAAATATATATAATTTATATATATATATATATATATATATAGTAATATATATATTACTAATTAGGTAATAAATACATAAATAATTTAATATATGATATATATATATATATATAATAAATATTAAATATATATATATTATATATAATAATATATATATATATATATATATTATATATATATAATATTATATATAAATATATTAATTATATATATATATATATATTAATATATATTATACACATATATACTTCAGTATACCGTGTACATATACAATAATAATTATCTATTATGTATATATATTATATAGTGGAAAGACCTATAATAACTAACTGTAGGCCAAGAGAAGAACTCTGTAACCAACACCAATATATATATTATTAGATGAATAATATAAATGTTTATTTCCTCAAATTAATATTTAGATCTTATAAGTTTATATTGTAATAAAAGTTAGATAATAATAAGTAAATAGTGGTGAATAATTTAATAAAACCAATTAAAATTGCGGAGATTTTAATAAAGATAAAAATATTAATTTATTGTGTTATATTAATAAAAATAAATAATATAAGTTAAAAAAAAAAATATATATAAATAAAATAATATAATTAATATAAAGTAATAATAATTAATAATAATAATTAATTAAATTATATACTTACATGACACATATTTTATTACATACTCAAAGACTGGTATTAATAATAATAATAATAAATAAGATAATATAATAATAATTAGAGTAGTTTAGTAGAATAAATTTGGTTTTAAACGAGA